>JANHGN010014404.1:14842-75054 GCA_024605025.1 Megaceryle maxima
GGAAAGGAAAGGAAAGGAAAGGAAAGGAAAGGAAAGGAAAGGAAAGGAAAGGAAAGGAAAGGAAAGGAGAAAAGAAAGAAGAAAAGCTAAGAAAAGTTAAGAAGAGGATGCACCTCAACGTCCTCTTTTCCAAATTAGACAAACCTAAAGTCCTTAGCTGCTCCCCATAGGACATGTCTTCCAGCCTTTTTACCAGCTTTGCTGCCCTCCTCTGGACACATTAGAATAGCTAAGTATCCTTCTTAAATTGTAGGGCCCATATCTGCACATAGTACTCAAGGTGAGGCCACACCAGTGCTGAATACAGTGAGATTAACCACCTCTTTTGACCAGCTGGTTACACTGTGTTTGATACACACCTGGATGCAGTTTGCTTTCTCGTCTGCCTGGGCATATGCTGACTCATACTGAGCCTGACGCTGACCAGCAATCCTTATTGGTTAGATCTATGTAGATGACTCAGATATTCTAGTTTTCAAAACATACAAGGCATCTAGGCAAATAATTTTCCTCATATGGGATTCAGATCCAGAGTATTGACCTCTTACTTCAAATATCTAAATGCAGGCATCTATATGAACCATGTGGTTAAAGTCTCAGTATATTCAGCCAGTGGAGTCTAGAGAGCTATTTAATTCCCCCAGAAGTAGAGATCTACATTTGGTTATCTGAATGATGAAATAAACAATTGATTTAAATAAACCAGAATACATCCAGAGCATTCTTCCATGCATATAAGATTTTAAACCACCACAATTTTACTCTTTTTCCTTAGAGATATTCTCACTGTAATTCTGTAACAGTTCTGTAATGGCTTAGTCATATCCTAAAATAAATCTCTTATGAATGATTTTCATGCATGCTCATGGTATTTGGAAGATTTAAGTATTTAAATTTTTTTATATTTCATATTACAGTAAAATTTTGGGTCACCCGATTTGAAAAACTGCATGATTACATGAAAAAGTAACTTAATGCATATTCAAGATATTTTATTACGCATTTAGCTTCAGTTTTGCAACTTAATACTGAATGAAGTGTTTTTGTCCACTTAGATTTATATTCAGCTTGCATTGTCTATAGTTACAAAAGTTAATTTTGTAGCTCTAATGGAAAACTGTTAATGATTACAAAACATAAACAGAAACTAAAAATCTTGAATAATGTAAAAATGTTAATCTATTAATTTCATCATTACAATTGAGAACTGAAGTGTCAAGATCTTGCAGCCAAAACATTCTGCAAGATGGATGAAAAGTTAAAAAAAGATCCCCTGCTTTCATTTCTTCCTTGTGAAAAAATCAAACAAAACTTTAAACATGTAACCAACCATTATGAATATTTATAATGACAAACTATGTAATAGAAAATAATAAAATAAATAGTTACATTTCATTTACTTATGCTGCTCCCTATCTTTATATTTTAAGATGGAATACAAGTGATACTACTGCAGAAAGCTGTGGTACTTATAGTAGCAGGACTGTGAAATCAATTTCTCTCTTTTTCATGCATAAGTATTCATACAGAAATTTCTTTGTACATCTATAGTATAATTCTATGGTTTGTATCTGTGGAGGAGTCATACGTTTTCATATACAAGTTCTCAAAAATAGAGTACATAAGAAGTACATATGTAAAGTAATACACTAGCTAGTATAGCTCAGAATTGAGGATAACAAATAGTTGTTAACCTCTTTTCTTCACTGGGACAGAATTAATTGTGGCCCATATGTTTTCACAATGATAGGTTTCCTATGGGAAATTATTTCCTATTTTTCTTAGTATGTGTAGCTTGAAGTATCCCACAGTTCCATAGAAATAAAGAAAACTGTAGTTCACAGCAAGATCACAAGGTAATACTCTATCTCAGTAGATTGATTTCCTTGACATTTTGAGTCCTCTCATACACAAGTTTTTAAACAAAAGAACTACTCTTTCAAGCACAACAGTGCCTCAGAGATTATTCTCCTTTCTTTTGGAGCAATCAGGGCCTGGTGCTTCCTTTAAAAACAAATTTATTACCTGTTTTAGAGAAAAACAACCTAGAAAGGTAAATATTTTAATCTGTTGGTTAGGTATTCTGTATGCTGTTAGCAGAGAGGTTTTAGCTATAGTCTTCAAAAAGCATACAAGCTCAATCCTTTTTTTAGATCACCAAAACAAATTTAAACGGTCTGAAAATTCATGTGTCCATCTCATGACACAAATTTTCACCAACTAGTTACACATATTTCTATAATTCTACATTTCTTTTTACTAGTTTTAAATTTAATTGGTCTCAGTATAGTTTATAGAAAGACAAACACACAGAGCAGCAGGTAGAAACATGAAAAATGTGATATATATCTATTCATCCCCCATTACTATCCCTTTATTATAATCCTACTCTCGTTCCTGAAAAGTGGTCAGTGGATAAATTTAGTCACCTAGAATCCCTCTCAATTACACATTGCTCTAGGCTGAAGGAAACTAATGTTTTACCAGGACAGCAGCAGTAGCATCCCTGCTTATACAGGATTTGGAGTTATTGAGACATTTTTGTCTACATGCACAGATTACCTAAGGGAGAAACAGAAACTTAAAGCACTTGAGACCATGTTGCTCCTTCTACTGTCACTGTGCCAGGAATGATACAATGCTTTCAGAGCTAGGGAAGCCTGCTGTGGTTGAAGATGCAAGTGACATTTATGTTTTGGGCAGTGCACCTCCTGATAACTCTAGGATTATGTCCTGCAACATGGCATGACTTTTGTCAAGGTTCAGCACAGAAACCTTTTTCTAGCAATAATCCCTTCTCTTTTTTTCAATTTTAGCTTTGAGGTATTGCATTTTAGATTTGAAGAGGAGTAAATTTCACTGTGTATTGCCCAAGTTAAAAGGTTTCACACATTTTTCACATACATTATGCATAAAAGATCAAATTAATTTAGTCTACCTTTTTGGGATATAAAAATTGGAATTACAGTCTAAGATAGGAGCTTCTCTGCCCGATATTAACAAAAATACTGAGCACCTTGAAAGGCTGATTCATTCCATCCATCCATGATCCTAGGTAGAATTGCCCTTTCAAGGTGGCATTGGTCAACCATTAGTATTGATAATGACATGTAGATTTTATGTTTTAATAATATGTGTTTAAATACTCCAAGATGAATCTTGGATTGCACATTTAATAAGGACCCAGTAAAGATTTATGCCTATAGTTATACTGGGGAGTTTAAGAAACCATCCTGTTTATTTATGAGTGGAAATTTTTGGCGTGTCTTCAGTTCTTAAAATTCCACTAAATATAATGTTCTATCTTTAATGGTTGCAGGCAGCAAACATTTAAGGAAAAGTATAATAAATGAAATAAGTTAAGAATCACCTTTTCGCTGATATGCTGTGATATATCCTTCTAATTTCTACCAATCAGCAGTTCAGAAACTACCTGAAATGGGCTTGCTCTCGATCTTTATTTACTCACAAGGAAACTATTTAAAAGTAATTTATATTTTTTTAATTATTATTATTGTTATTATTATTATATGGTGGTTATATTTTTTATGATGTTGTTATCCTGTGACTTCATTTGTGTCTTGGTGCAATGATTATGTAATGTAATTATTTATCATACAAAACCCCCCCACTTTTTTCAGTTGAATTAAAACTTTCAGTTTAAGCAGGTGGTTCCTACCTTTTGGTTTGGTAATTAGTATTTGAGAGATATTGGACTGAAGAGTCAGCAGTTGTGTGTTTACATGTGTTAAGGGCAGACAGACAATTATTTGAGAAATAAATGGACAAGCGGACTAGATGTTATCTTGTAGTCCTATTTGAGGTCTTGTCTGCTTCTGCTGATTAACATTTAGGAGTTGTGATATCCCTGCTGTTGGACCACACTATGAAAAGAAGTCTGAAGATTGTCATAGCAAAGCCAGATGTGATGGTAAGTCTTCAGAAAGTATGAAAAATGGGAGGCCACATAAAAATATTTAAATGTTACTTCACATGTCCAGCTACACCTTCAAAATTCTGTTTCTTCACTCCTCAGTGAAGGAGTGTCAGTAGATCAAAAATAACACTATGTGAGCTGTGAATATAAACTGGAAAGAAGGTCAAGTCTTCATCAAGACCTTGGCTGCCTTATGCAAAAGAGTGAGATCTGGGAGTCAAAATATGAGCTTTCTTCAGGAGGAGGTTTTGGAGAACAAAAAGCAACTATATTTGTGATCTTATAGCAAAAGGTGCAAAACTATCAAAGGAAGGAATCTGAACAGAAAGGTCAGCCTGTGAAAGTTAATTATATCCTCATTCTTTTACCCTGATAGTACAAGCACAAAATTACAACCTGATTTCCTTTGCTCTGAACACACCAGTAGTCCAGACTACCTTGAGTTTTCTAATCACTCAATGAAATATCCTTTATTTTGTGTATTTTTACAAATAAACAAACAACAAAAACAAACAAACAAACAAAAATAATCAAGAGATGTTTTGATGACTGTGTTCCAAGCTCTTCCCCTTTCAGTGATCTTTTAAGACTGTCAAAAATGTTCCTGACAGGCACAGCCATAGACAGAGCCAGCAAATATTATTTGGTATTAACTAAGCAGAATTAAGGTCAATGTTGTTTCTCTTTGAAAAGCAAACATCATACACTTGTAGTTTCTGATTTACCAAATATGATCTTATTTTATTAATTTTTCCATGCCAGCATGAACATTTCAATGTTGTTCATGGGTATTGTTCTTTGAGTAACTGATATGGAAGAATGTCTGAGTAGAAGGTAGATTTCTGTAGGTTTGCTCTTTCTTATTACCCTTCTCTGCTAAGACAGAAGTTTTCCAGCTCTGTGTATTATTCCTGAAAGGCTTTCATTTTAAGAAATCTGTCTGTTCTTTGTACTCCTATTTTTGTACTGTAGGGTTTATACCTTGCCAAATGACAAAGCAAGTCGAGTTTCCTACTAAGTTTTCCTTAATAAAATATTTGTCTCTTCAAGCATCTCTAGCATTTACAGTACTCACATATACTTGATTAACTTAGCAAAGCTATCCAGAATATTTCAGAAACTCCTGGCAACCAGGCCTATTTCAAGCAAAATCACCTTACTTTTAGGGGGTTATCTACATGATGTAGAAATTTTTGCTGCCAGCTGACATTTTTATAGGTAAAATTTATTAAGAGACATACATTGTTAAATAACATGAAACTGTGATTACATAACAGGTGCAGAATATGCCAGTCAACATGCACCTAAAATGCCCTGTGTTGATTTCAGAATCCTGTGAATAAAACAGTAGAAGAATATAGTAAGATTGTGTGATCAGTGAAATTAAAATATTGCATCTGTTGAAAGATTTTGAGATTTGACTTCTGAAAGAGTGCTTATTCATTAATTTAACTAAGGTAACAAACAAAACACTTGAATTTCCAGGAAAAACAGCTTGAAAACTGGGAAGTGGATGATTGCAATTAAAATCACCCTTAGATGTTCTATTTCTGTTGTGGAACCAAAGAGCTGTTATTAAAATAAACATTTCCATTTTGCTTTATCTACCTTTAATCTGTGTGTTTGAAACACCTAATAATTGTTTAGTTTTGTTTTAATTTTTTTCATGAATGCAGTTCTTTTCCATATTTTTTTCCAGAACATGCTTGGTTTTTTTTTTTTTTGTCAGACTTGATTTTTCATCTACTGCTATCATCAAATAAATTATTTTACATAGTACCTTCATTCTGCCCCCATTCACTTTACATATCCCTGACAATATATTTATGCCTAATCACATTAAAGAATGTGTATCTATACTTGCAGTCACATGAACTGAAAAATAGTGAAATGTAGTATTATTGGGAGTCCATTATGGTCTCTTCTTTTGGAGACCATAAACCAAATGCAAATTTGCCTTCTATTGTTGTGGGTGTATGCAAAACACTTTTTTTTATCCATATCCTTGCAGCTGTAAACAATATCTTTATCTTCTTATTCCTTTTAGGACTATCACATTGGCCATGTGCCATGGAGCAATTGGATTCCTTAAATTTCTGTGCTCAAGTGTAAAAGGCAGGTCTTTCATGTCTATGCTTAGCAAAATTACAGAGGCATTTTGTACCCATCTCTGTGGGAAATATACTCACATGGACAGATACATTTGAAGTAGAGAGTTCTAAGAACAGAGTGGCCTGTTTTGTTGTTTTTTTTTTTTTCCTCCATGAAAAACATGCAAAATAGAGTTTATTTCAGTTATGAAACAGGTATATTTATAGCTGTATACCTATTTCAAGCATAGCTGGAAAAGGATATAAAACTTTAAAATTTCTTATGAGATGTAAAATTTAGAAAGAAATTGTTTAGATAGACATCTATTTTTATAATCATAACTACTGTCAATAACAATGATCTCAAGTCCTATCAAATACCAGGTAGTACAGCAGTATTAGCAAATTTCTAGGAAAGTTCTATGAAAACTCTATTTGGTTAAAGGCCCATTGATGAAGAAATATGAAACATGAGTTTCTGACCAGAACTGAGTGTGACTTCACTTGCCATATGTTAGTGCAAGATTTTCTGTTACTCGTTCTATTACACTGCAAATAAATTGAAGTTTCTCAAATACTTTGACTACTTCACACCCACCTGTAAACGTGATGACCTATGAAATTACACATTCTGTTTTGCAAGCTTTGCAACTTAGTCCTTGATTCTGCAAGGGCATGAGAAAAAATTCTGCCACAAGCTGTTCCAAGTCTTCATTCCAAAGCCCATACACATTTCCATTTGCCTGCTATTTCAACTTATTCTAACTGAACATGAAATTTAAAATATGAAGGCCATTGCATAAAAGTACAAAAAAAAAAAATTATTTTTTTGCTGTATAGCTTTCAAAATTCCACTCTGTGTATCATAGCAAAATTACAAATTTATAAACCAAATATTTAAGCTTCACATTCTACAGAATGAAATTTTAACTGCATTCACTTCCTAAATTATGTCAAAATAACATCTACCACACTAAAATGACAATTTCTTGTTTGCTGTAGTGAAAGTAAAGAATCTTCCTATGAACAATAAATCATTGCAGATTCTGGAATAAAATTTTAGTCTCTCAGATCTACACAGCCTGGAATATCCTGAGGAATAAAATTTTTTACATAATTGGCAGAAGGAAATGATTTTTTTTTCCTTATTTTTTCCAACATAACTATAATAATAAAGCAATGATAATACTATATAAGTGTATAATAATAACAGAAGAGAAAAATACATTATTATGGATGAGAGCTAAGCAAATATCCAAGGACTACAAAGTTTTCTGAGACTTTAATGTAATGATCTTTTTTGCATGTTAACAATGTATCAGAAAGAATATGAATAATATTAAAATATCATAATTATTACTGGTCTAATACTTATACTCATCTTTTTATCTTTGCTACATTCATGTGTTTGAGATGATATAAATTTATATGTATTTACAATCATCAATATTTTGAAGATATAGAATATGTATCTGCAGCCTGTGGAGTGTATTCATCCTATGCTTTAAATCAGTGAGGTTGATTTCATTCTAAAACCATTTGGAACTCTCTTAGGAACAGATTTTCTTAGTTCATTTGTCAATAATAGTAATTTCCTTCCCAGACCACAGATCCTATTGAAAATGTAACCTTTTTCATTCTCTAAGAATCTTTTTGGAATTGCAGCCTTGTGAACATTAGCATGTTTGCTAGAGATTATCGAAGTACTCTGTGGTTATTTCTACCTAGTACAGACTAATGAAGATCATGAAACAAAACACTCTTTCAGAGATAAGACAACATTCTGTGTAGTGATGCTTCATTTGTCAGGACCAAAAACTTCTAAGAGGGCCTGAAGTTCTAAAAGTTAGTGAGGTATTTCCAGTTGCCACTGAGATCTGTGGAAGCTTTTGTATGAAGCAGCAGCCTGGGATTCTTTCTAACTTCCAGAAGACCACTATAGCACCCAAATAAAAAGATTTTTTTGTTCTTATTCTCTTTGAAGCTTTCTTTGACTGCTATAGGCTTGTATGCATTTCTAGTTCTGTTTTTATAGCTTGCATGCTGATGTGGCTTGGTCCCATAGTAATGTATTTTCACTTTGACTTCTTTGACAATAATTTTTTTCCCCATCCCCTATAACAAGGATTGAAAAAAAAAAAAAAAGTTGCTAAGTAAATTCCTTACCAGATTCACACTCAATCTCATTAATAGTAAAAAGCAATATTACCTCAGAGCCAGTGAATTTTACTTACAGTTGAATGAGTCTCCTTTGGAAGATTCTTTGAGGGCCATGAAATCACTGGTTTGCTGCTGAACGTCACAATTCATTTATTTTCCCATCACTTGTTGGGGGAAAACCAAACAAAAATAATCTAATAGTTTGGGGTTTTTTCTCCTCATCCTGGTTTGAGTGAGAACAGAACTAATTCTGTTCAGTATTATTACTTTTCAGTTCAATTCTTCTAACTAACTGCACTTTCTGAAGTTAGCAGCTTGTTTTCAAAGACAGTATCTGCTGCTAGCAGTGATAACACCCCATGTTTAGAGTTACCACCAGGGATTGGTGCACAGACCAAGGCCACTGCTGGATCTTGTGTACCACACTGAGGGGTGCAGAAAAGTGAAAGGCCATACCTGCAGGGTACAGACAGGATAGGTGACCCCAAACTGACCAATAAGGTATTCCATCCCAGATACATAACATTCAGTATAAAGCTGAGGGATCTCAAGGGCTGTGGCTCTTCTCTCCTCTTAGACCTCTTTGGCAGCTTTGCTTGGTTTGGCTCAGGTCCTCTTTTGGTTCCTCCCTCGGAGCATCCAAGGAGGACTCTGTCTGTTCTGCCTTTGATCCCAATCGGTGTGTTACTGAATCCAGTAGAAGAATCCAGCTCCTGAACACAGCTCCTGTCTGCTGCTAGGCCCAGTCTGGGACTTTTCCAGTGTCTGCTCTATAGCATCAGTGGTGATGGTGATTTAATTACCATCAGGGGGTTGGGTTCAATATTGGTTTTGTATATATTTGTACATATTCCATTTTTATTATAATTATTTTCATTTTCATTAAAGCTGTTCAAGTTTTCTTTTTCTAATCGCTAAGTCTCTCTCCTTTATTTCCTTTCTCTTTCCCCTCTGGGGAGGGAGGAGGGTGTCTGTTATAGGTCTAAGGGTCTGCCTGGACCCTAAACCATTGCACTCCTCAGAATAAAACAATGAGACAAAGGACCTAAAGTTTCTGTTTCAAGAAGAGGAATTTCAAGGGGACCATGAGTTGCTGAGGATTTCTTTTGAAACCACTTATTACTTAGCACATAATTTTTCATTAGACCAAAATCAGTCATGGGTTCTATGAAACTAATGACAGTGAAGCATAACACAACAATACATTCAGAAGATTTTCATATGAAGGTGTCCATCCTAAAGTGCAACTCAAGACTTTGAATGGTAATCCAAATTCTCTTTTCTAATTTTTAGTTTTAATGTCTGTCTGCCAATAGTTCTTAGACTGAAATTAACTTGGGTACAACTGTGAACAAAATTAGCTAAAAACTTAAAAGTAGTGTAAAAGTGACATGAATTTTGTGAACTGAAAATGATGTATGTTTGCATTTATTATTTCTGTTTTAGAGGAATACACTTCCTTTGTCAAAGGTACTACAAGAAATAGTGAATATTATGTAATCAGAATCTTCTATAATGCAAAGGCATTTTATGGTGGAAAGAGAAGACAAGTATGAACCCCTTTTTTGAGAAAACTATTGCTTTACCTACAGTGAAGAATTTGTTATCCCACATTAATTTTTATTTCTCCACTTAACATGTTTTAATGCATTTTGCTATGTGTGATATGGATCTTCTTGGAAAAACTCTCAGGTATTGAAGTAGCAAGGGTATTAAAAAGATCACAAAAAGAAATATTATAGATTTAGATTTGTAAATTATTTCATGAGCTACTCATCCCGAGAAAGACTTTTGGTCCCTCTATTTTATGAAAGGAATTTTAATGTTATTAGTATATATTAGTATACATTAAAATGTATACATTTAATACTTCAATACTTCAATTCTAAAATTGCTTCATCTATTTTTTTTTTTTTTTTCTACTTAATATGAACTAATGGGAATGTTGGACTGTAATATTTTATCTGACAGAAGACATGACTGAGCTTTTCTGACAAGACATTAGAAAGCATTATTCTCACACCCATTTAAATAGATGATTGAAAAAATTTCTTGCAGTTTCTCTACAACATGTTGATCCTACAGCCTTTGTGTATGAACACTAGAAACTATTTTATATATCTCAGGTGTAATTGCCTCTTAGGATGTTTTTAAATTATATTTAGTATTTGAAATTATAGGGGTTTTATTAATTTCTTGCATTTATTTTTTGAATACTCCATATGTTGTATGTTTTTTGTAAATAATTGTATTGCTGATTTGTTAAAAAATAGAGCTGGCAATGTTGATACAGCTGGCCCTGGCTGAATATCAAGAAATTATGAGCAAAAAAACTTATGTTTATTTATTGTTACGTTAGAAATAACCCAGCAGTTTACAACAGACATTTGCAATTAGAGCATAATTTGAAGTAAAACAGAATAATAAATAAGTGCATTCTCTCCATTTCACAGGCAGTCATGACAGTGTTTGCTAAAAGTAAGAAAATAATAATTTATTGGGATCTTGGCAGAAGTACTGCTACATGGGTAATATAGTGTCCAGAGCAACATGGTTAGTCACTCTTTGGTGCTGATGTGAGTTCTATATTTGAACACAGACCTGTTACAAGGGTGACTGCAGTAGCATTTTCAGCTGCACTGGGAGATGTGCTGTTTTTTTTTTTTCATAGTAACTGGTATGCCACTACAGTTTGGTTTTGTGCTGAGAAGAGTGTTGATACACAGAGATGTTTTCATTATTGCTGAGCATTTCTTACACAGAGTTAAGACATTTTCCGCTTCTCACATCATCCCACCAGCATGTAGGCTGGGGGTGCACAGGAAGTTTGGAGGGGACATAGCTGGGACAGCTGACCCCAACTGACTAAAGGAATATTCCATACCATATGACATCACATTCAGTATATGAATCTGGAAGAAGAAGGCAGAGGGAGGAAACATTTGGAGCAATGGCATTTGTCTTCCTAAGTAACCATTATTTGTGATGGATCCTGGCTTTTCTGGAGATGACTGAACAACTGCCTGCCCATAGAAGTGGTGAATGAATTCCTGGGTTTGCTTTTTATTGGCCTATTAAGGTGTCTTTATCTCAAACTCAAGTTTTGTCACTTTTACCCTCTGATTCTCTCCTTTATCCTACTGGTGGTGGGAGTGAGTGGTTATGTTGGGCTTAGTTCCCAGCTGGGGTTAAATCACAACAGGAGAGATTCCTCAAATCACTATTTTGCACAGTTCTTACCATCTGGCTGGCCTCAGCACATGCATAATTCCTTGCTCTTTACATGTCTTAAGATTATAAAAAGCATATCTCAAATTAACCCTATACAAATGACGGATCCACATGGCTATGTCTGCAGGAACGGATTTTATTGAATACTGATAGTCTTCATACAATTTAATTACTTCTGTAACAGGAATCACCTCTGGAAGTCTTTGGAATACACCACATGGAGTGTTAATCAAAATTTCTAAGCATACAAATTGTACTAGACACAGCAAGAATTGCCTCAGGCTATTTCTAGATTTGTCCAAAATTCTTACCAGGAGTACTCCTTTAGTAATCAGTACGTAACTTAATTCCAAAGGTTCAGTTAATGATCTAGCTTCAAGTCAGTCCACTGTCTCATCATCTCATCTCTACAGATGAGTACCAAGGTAGTTCCTGGGCCACTCAAGAATTAACAGCTTGGGTGCAATCCCTGTGCAGACAGGCACAGCCTCAGTATACTACAGAATACTCCCAACTATACTGTAGAACATACTGAATTTCATACTTGTATTACAAGTCCTGTAGCTCTTGCCATGCTGTAGACCATTCTTTAACAAATAACACTCTGTTTACAGTACTGTGAAGTGTAAACCAAATAGTACACTGCTTTCTACTAACAGTGTGTCTGGTGTTTGGTCCTGGTTTCTGTCAGTATTGCTTCCTTCCTTTTACAAACCTTCCTCTCCACATCCTTCTTCAAGCTCATCAACACCTGGGGAGGTACAGCTACAAATCTGGGAGTGCTGGAGAAATGTAGAATTATTTACAGGGCTCAGACTCTGCAACCCACCTCTCTTACCAAGACATAAGTTCCCATTACTAGCGCTGATGAGATGAGGAGACCAGAGAGGAGGAACAAGAAGAAACTAATTCCTGAGATTAGTGCTAGAAACACTTGGTTAGGAAGCAGCCTGTAACTGATGAAACAAAACCTGTACTGGTTTTCAGTGAAGCAGAAGGCTGCAAGGACAGGAACAAGTAACAGAAGAGAGTCAAAAGTGACAAAGAGAACAGGGAGATATTTCCATAAAACCTAGGAGATTTCAGAAGTGGGTTTTTTTTTTTTTTTTAATCCTAAAAGAAATGTTTGATTCAGAATTAATTCATGACGTGCTATTTAGATGAAAATTATTTCTAATCAAACTTTGTGAAAAGGCAATACATTTCTGAAAGACCACATAAGAGATAAGGGTCTTTGAATAAATTATTTTAAAATTGTTTTATACTTTAGAATATAATGCAAGGTTGAAACATTGATTAATTATTGATGTGAGCAAAATTTCATTATCCACATCTGGGACTCTTTTGTGTTCTAATAACAACATTTTTTCAAAACTGACATTATCTAATAAACTCCTATAATCCAACCTTATGAAATGGTGTGTATTAAGTGTTACTTAATGAGGAACTGAGCCCATAACACATGCTGTAGGATGATTATATTTATGAGTTTTATCTTAAAGAAAATTAGATAGCTTCCTCTGAACGCTTATGCATATGCACATAAATTTACTGATGCATAGTTAATGCAGACTGTTATTTAGGAAATGAAAGATAGGAAATGTATATTTATTTTTACATAGTCTTCAAAAATTACTTGATCATATTAGAAACTAATTGTAAAATATTCTGGCCAAGGTAATATAATTTTTATTTAAAATTTCTATTTTTTTCACAGATTATTTACAGCATTTAAGAAAAAAAAGTGGCTTTAAATAATGATTGAAGCACTAGTCTGGGAAGAAGAATTTCTGTCTGAGCCTAGAGAATACAAGCTCTCCTTTCTAATCTTTAACATTTCTGTTCATTTAAAAAAAAAAAAAAAATAATTGCAATATAGGTTTTTCATCCAGAAAGATATAGTTCAAGAAGTTTTCATGGATTCTATCTTGCTCTTTTGACAGCAAGGCACTTTTCTGTAGAACACTATGTGCAGGCAGTAGATCTGTGAGAAAGGCAAGTCTCAAGGAATTTTTACTATATATTTCTAAGTCCTATAACAATTTTACTTAAATCTACCTCTGAAATGCTGTGAACAATGTGGGATAATCCTTTTGGCGTCTACCAATGTTATGTCAGAGAAAACTTAATTTCTTGCTCCAAAATAAATCATTCTTCAATCTTGTACAGTCCAAAAAATCTCTATACTGTATTCATTCTTCAAGAAATTGAACAAGAGAGCTAGTGGGAACAAGACAGTTAGTGGTAGAAAAAAAGCTCTAAAATATCCAGATTCAGCTTTCATGTTATTAAGAGAGAAATCCAGTGAAGATCCAGTGAGCTTCCATGTGTCTTTTCCTGCCAATAATTCTCATGGTAGCAGTAGATATGACTTTTTTTTTTTAATCTTCCCAAACAGGTCTTCTCATCCCCTTTCTGTGTCTGTCACAGGGTAGGTTCCAAAAGGTTTGACCAGAGATAGTATGTGGCATTGTTGGCTCTCTGACAGTCAGAGTCTAAAATGTATCTATATAAGATGTGCTCGGCTGCCAGCTGGGGCCAACCCATCACACATGTTTTGTGGAGGGAAACACCTATATATTTGGTGCTTTAGAGGACACAATATTTGGCTTAGCTTGTAAGCATAACTGCAATTCCAAAATCTTCTTTCTGTCTGATGAAGAGTTTCAGAGAATGGCCCATTTGGTTTAGACTCACTAAACTCAATATAATATTTCAGTCCTAGGGCTGTATCATTTAAAGCTGATTATGTTTTGTATTTGCCCCTCTATATAGGTTCACTTATATAAAGAAGACATATGGGAGAGCTCTGATTTAATTGTAGTGAGAATTTACTCCTCTATCCTGGTGGAATCAGACTACATGAGTGTGACTGAACAGAAGCTATGGAAAATTTAAAGAATAGCAGAGTCACAGAATTTCCTAGATTGGGAAAGATGTTTTTAGAGCATCTAGCCCAATCATTAACACTAAGAAGTCCTTGAATAAACCCTAAGCACTATATCTACACAACTCTTAAATACCTTCAGGGATGGGGATTCAATCACTGTCCTGGGCAAACTGTTCCAGTGACTGATAACCCTTTCAGTAAAGAAATTCTTCCTCATATCCAATTTAAACTTCCCTTGGTGGTAATTGAGGCCATTTCCTCTTGTCCTGTCACTTGCTACTTAGCTGAACAGACTGACTCCCACCTTTCTACAACATCCTTTCAGGCAGTTGTAGAGAACAAGAAAGTCTCCTCTGAGTTACCTTTTCTCCAGGCTAAAGAATCCCAATTATTTCAGTGGCTCCTCATCAATTTGCCTTTCTTTGGACACACTCTAGTCCAAATGTCCTTCTTGTAGTGAGGGGCCTAAAACTGAACACACTAAGGTACAGCCTCACCAGTGCCAAGTACAGGGGTAAAATCACTTCCCTGGTTCTGCTGGCCACCCTGTTCCTGATACAGGCCAGCATGCTATTGGTCTTCTTTTCCACCTGGGCACATTGCTGGTTTATGTTTAGCCACTATCAGTCAACACTCCAAAGTCCCTCTCTGTTGAACAACTTTCCAGCTGCTCATCTCCAAGGCTGTAGTGCTGCCAGGGGTTGTTGTGACCAAAGTGCAGAACCTGGCATTCAGATTTATTGAAACTCATATAATTGGTCTTGGCTCATCAATCTAGCCTGTCTAGATCCCTCTGCAGAGCCTCCCTACCCTCAAGCAGATTACCACTTCTGCCCAGTTTGGTGTTGTCTGCAATTACTACTGATGCATATGTCTGGACCATATGCGTAGTGTTAAATAGATGCAGGGCTATAATACCAACTTGTGACTGGGATCCACACACAACACAACCAAGCAGAATGTGGGGAGTCATTTCAATGATGAAACAGCATATTTGGCCTTAATCTCTTTAGTGTAGACTAGTAAACATCCTTTCAACTATTTTCCAATTTATTTTCCTGTTTCAGGTGCCTGCACTTTTTAAAGTTTTTAAACTTTCAAAAGTCCCAGAACTGCAGGAAGATTTTACTACTAGTAAACCTTCCTCCTTTCCTCATCTCCACAGATTTTAATACATTTTTTTTATCTCAGCATTTTAAAAGCTCATTATTCTATGGTATTACTCCCTTTCAAAAGAATAAATAAATCTCCTTTCTTCTTACTGGTCCAATAGGAAGTGATTGCTGATTTTTTTGTGACAGCACGAAGTCTTTGTGTGTCCAGAAGAAACTTCTTTGATTCATGGGATCTTGTGTAATATGTTCCTTTCTTTCTGTTTGTTGATTCAGTACTTAAATAGTACCAACATTAAGCAAAATAAAGTGTAGGAAATTGGTCTGTATAGTTGCTTAATTCCTCATTAATATAGAAAGCAGAGTGACAATGAGGAAGCATTCTCTATCCCATTAAAAAAAACCCTAGCAAATTATCATGGTTCCTGAATGCACTTAGAAGTGTTAGGCTGCACACACATGAGGTTTTAGGAAGGTACATAGGAACATCAACTCTATGCATTTGTTTATACACATTTGTGTTTTAATAAGGCAAGTGTCTGGTTCAAAATGACTAGATGGTGAAATTAAATGCATATGCTCCTAGTTTCATGATTTTTATTTAGTGAAATTCTGTTCTCATTTTCTAACATTATCTTCTTCATGTTTTGTTTTGAGAAGGACAGAGTTTGTAGAACAACATTTTCCTTTCTTAGTTGGTTGCATAAAAAAAGATGAATCACATCTGCCTGAAGTGGGTGCTTCTTTGAGATAAAGGTCATAATTTGCTCTATAGAAAAGGAACTCTCTTTTCCCCTGAAATTTCGTTTCTTAAACTTGGTGACCATGAAAGACTGATTTATCTTGCTATGGTAGGGTGGTTTAATGCTGTGCTTGGATTTGAACAGAAAAAGAAGCATGTTTGCAGTATGCAGCAGAACTAATTTAAAATAACAACATCAACAACAAAAAAAGCTGAAAACCTTGAAGTTGGGATAGAAATAGTTAGTTCTGAAAATGCTTATGGTTTTAGCAAAAGAAATTCTTCTGCAGCTCAGTGGACACAATGCAGTATAACCTACTTTAGGTGACACCAAGCTAAGCTGTCTGTCAGACTAAATGAAAACATTTTGTTAAATAAGACTAGTTTCTAAATTACTAATCTTCATGCTGCATCCATTCACTTGTAAATTCAGTGGCATTGGAAATGGGCTTTTCTTTTTATGAAACAGAAAACAAGAACTAGAATTTTCTAAGTAAAAGAGGGATGCTATATACATACAGAATTATTAGAATAATTTCGCAGTACTTCATCCTAAGAACAATTTATGCTTCTATCTTTAAAAGAGGTACCTCAGAATCCAGATGTGGGTGTGTAACTATAATAACCACTATTAATTAGATCTTGTAAAAACAAATACTTTGCAGTGAAGTACTAAACTGTAATAAAATGTACCTCATGTTGGACTTGTCAGTAAAAAACCAAACCAAAACAAGCCAAGTGAAGCCCATGTGAAACTTGAACTCAGTCTAGGACAATGCAGATCATGTCCTCGCAGGGTCTGAAAACTCTGACCAGGATTTGAGCCCAATGAAAATTTATTGTATTAGGTACTTAGTGCAACCATAAAGACAACTTAATTAAATATCAGGAAAAGAAGTATAAAATTTAAAATGAAAGTGGTCTAATTTGTTGGCTAACAGTTGATATTATAAAACTTGTAATGGATAAGTAAAATGCTTGAAGTATCAGGCTTTGCCAAGTTATTATTTATTTGGATGTGATGATTTATTTTTAATTTTTTTTAAAATTTGGGACTTATTTGAATACAATCTTTTTAAAACTCTGACTCAAACATTGTGTTAGTGATATCCAGAGAAAGGTGAATACAGAAGTGAGAAAAGGGTAGACAAAATGTAAATAAAATAAATATAAAATTAAGAAAAGAAAATAATTTCAAACAGAGCAGAGGAGGTAGAGTGAAAAACAAGTAGAGGAAGATTAAAAATAGAAATAAAGAAATGTGTCATGTATTCTAATGAAAAAAAAAACAAAAAACACAAAACCCCTGAGCATACAAATTTATTATTCTCTATATATTAGAATATACACATTTTATTTATTATGTAAACATAATATATTTTATACATGAGAAGCAGATGATAGATGTAGTCATGTAAACAAGTAACACAGAGATCTTCTGGATTCTAAGAATTGATTCTTTATGTATTAAGCATTAATAAATTCTTCATAGATAAGAATTCCCTTTTCAGAAAAGGCTGCCATAGGAAACGTCTCTGAGACCTGATCAACGACCAAAGACAGTGTAACCTAAATTACAGTAGCTAGTACCCTTTTCTCATAGGTATGGACTTTTTGTAGAGAATTGCTTGATAGAAACAAGATTAACCAAAATTGACATTTACAATTTATAGATTCAGTTCAGTGAAGCAGTTTCTCCTCCTTTCTTTGCCATCCCCTCTAACCCCAACATGTAGCAAAGGCAATCAAAGCTCATTGATCTGGAAATAAAATTGAGAAATGTGAGATATTATGGTGATTTATGAGATTTCTATTATTTTCTAGTTTTATCTAGGGAAGTAATATGAACAGAGTCTTTTTGCTGTTTCATTCCCACTCGTGCCTTGAACTAGGAAATGAAGAGTCATAGCAATTCATTAAGTGAACATATTGTACCTCAGAAAGTTGTCCAGTTCACTAGAACTTCTGGGTCACAGTTTAGGTCACTTGTTATTTTTTCAGAACTGGCTCATTCCTCTGTTTATCTGATACAATCATTCAGCTTTCCCTGATGTAGCTGGAAAAGTCTAGAAAAGATTTAACAGTTTCATTCCCACTTCATGCAAATGAAAATTAAGAAATCTGGAGCAAACTAGTTTTGATTTTTTTCAAACAAATGGATGCTTAGAACAATATAAAACCATGAAATGGATTATACTGAGCTAAACTAGAGGCTTATTTAACCCAGTATTATTTTTTGTCCCTAGCTAGATGCTTATCAAAGTTCAGAATAATACTTCCACCAGTGTACAACCAGCTTTTTTACACAAGACCTTCAATAACAAAGATGACTTTTGCACTGAAGCGTTTAATAGACCTTGCTGGACATTTCTCCTATGAATTTGTCTAATCTACTTTTGATCTCATTTATACTTTTGGCATCCAAAATATCCCATGTGCCAGAATTTAATTTATACATTCTGTGAAAATCTACTTCCTTTGATTTGTTTTAAACCAGCTGCCTCATAATTTCATTTGCTGCCCCTACTTTCTGTGTTATGAGAAATAGTGAATAATAGTTTCTTATTCATCTGTTCCATGCCATTCATTATTTTATATACTTTTATCATACCCCACCACCTGCTCTCTGAAGCTAATGAGTCTTGTTCTATTTAATTTCTCTTTCTACAGAAGCCATTTTATATCTCTGAGCATCCTTCTTCATATCAATTATATCCTCTTGACAGCAAGTGACCAAAACTGTATGCTATATTTGAGACACAGGAATACCACAGAAGTATTAATGACACAACAATGTTATCTGTTCTTTTCTTTATAACTCCTGATATCCAATTTCCCTTTTTGACTTCAAGTGAATACTGAACTGACATCCTACATTCAGATATAAATTTTTCACCTGACTGACTAAAAGCAAAATTTAAGCCCATCAAAATGCATGTAGTCAGAATTGTAATTCCCCATGTTCATTAAAAAAATTAGCACTGAATCCTTTCTGGCTTTTTTTTTGACTGAGTTTCTTTTTCAGTTCCATCAGCTTGTTTTATTTCTGACTGTTCTTAATAACTTAGTATCATCAACCATATTTATCATGACATTACTCAACCTTCTGTTCTAGGTTTTTCATAGGTATCCTGAACTGCACAAATACTGGTGCAGCTTTTGTAATACCATCCCATGCTACCCTTAAAACCAACTATTTATCTCTACTCTGTTCATGTTAGGTAACTAGTTATTAATAGAAAAGAAGATCTTTCCAATAAGAGTGTAAAAAAAAGGCCTAATAAGTCTGTGAAACATTCCTCCCCTCTGCAAAAATAACCTAGTGCTTCTCCTTTACACTTCATTCACCGCATCTATTAATTCTATCATTTTAATAAATTTGTTTGGTGAAAAGTCAAACCTAAGTACATGTTAATGTAGAAAGACTGATTTTGTTTCTTATCATCTAAGGAACAACTGTTTCTATCTTTGGGAGAACCAAAGGGTCTGAGAAAGAAATAGCCAAAACCACCCCTTCCACAATTGGGTGAAAACAAGACAATGCTTATTACAGACTCATAGCAGCCATTCCGGTTAAGTTTAAACTCTCTGCTGCACACTAGACTTAGAAAATTGTGCCCTTAGTCATAATCTGAATATGGTCTTTCCTAAACAGAGTGCTTATTCTTAAGCTTAAGCATTTTGTCTAGGGGTTTAAAAGATATTTTCTGGCATTAATGATTTCTGGAGTCATTATTATCAAAGAGAAACAAGGGAGTACAAGTGAATGTTCACTGAGGAGTGAATATTTGTCTGTTAGTGATTTGACCTTTTAAAGACTTAGTTAAATGAGAGAGGGGAGCTGTGACTGAAATGGAAAAGAGTGATATCACGTCTTTCTCATAACGATAGTAGCTAGAGTTTTCTTCTTTCCTTGAAGACAAAGGAAGGTAGTTTGGAGTTGGTGTCCCATAACAGAAAACCAGGAAGATTTGAAGAGGTTTCTTAATTTTTCAATTTTACCTCTGAGACATGGAATTTGCTGTTCAGCCTGCTTCTTGTAATAAGCTAATAGCACTGAACTAACTTCAAAACAACCAGAAACACAGGACCATACATCATGGCAATATCCTGAAACATTAGTAGGTAGAGACAAAAAGAAAGAAATGTTTTTAGATTGCCAAATAAAGAAATACATGACAGAAAAAAACCCCAAAAAACCTCTCCAACAGTGAAGATGAATAATTCACTAAGAATTCACATAATGATCAATTTGGTTTTATTCTATTCTATTTTCAAAAAGTACTGTGAATACCAAGAAGATAATAAAAGCCATATATATGAAGTGACTTTCATCTTGGAAACACTATCACCAGTGTTTCCTCTTTTATAAGAGAAGTCAGTTTTCATATCATATCTGTTTTGTTGTTGGGGTTTTGTTTTGTTTTGTTTTGTCTTTGGTTGGTTGGTTGGTTGGGGTTTTGTTTTTGTCTTTTGGGTTTTTTTGGTCAGGAATTAAATATGAAGTTTTGTACTTTTTGGAAGTGAATGCTTGTCACTTGTCAGCTGGAACAATAGTTTCTTGACACCAAAAAACACCATTTATTTAAATAAACGTCAATTTATGCAGTATTATTTTTTTCATCTGAAGTTCAGAAATATTAAGTTTCATATTCTTAACAGCTTCAGTTGCTTTAACTTTTGCATATCCAACTGCTGGTCAATGCTTTAGTGTGTTGACCGCATGCTCCTATTTCTCTTTTAAGCAAAAACTACTGCCTAGAATAATTTTGATTTCTCATTAGCTTGAACTAAACTTGTTCAGACTCAGTTATAAGCTCTTAATGGTGAGATTTGTAGCAGAAAAACTCACAACACTTTATAACAAAAATGTAATGCAGTACCCTAATAATTGAACAATATCAATAATTTCAACATAAACCTGCCAAATAAAAATAGTTAAGAATTTAGCAGCTATATCCCCCTAGGTTGTATTTGAGATCTAATTTTTTCTTTTTTATCTGACAGATAAATAACCAATTTCTCTCAATTAGACTAGATTAGGGGAAATGAAAATGTTGTTGGAAAAAGCAATGGAGTGGAATATTGTTTTTATCAAGAGCAGTATTTTGTAAATGTCTTAAGCTATCTAGTTACCATGATAAATAGGTTGGGATACATGCATACTTTAATTACTAACAGTGAAATCTGCTGAAATAGAAGTATTGAACTTGCTAAGAGCTATTAATGTTGAAATGACCCATTTAATAGTGACCTCTGGTACAAAGTATGGATTAAATTCGTAATTAATAAAAGTCCATTTCTGAAAATGCTAGCACAAGAGCTCAATAAAAATGCTAACTAGGTCTCAAATACCACAGACAGTTTATTGACATTTTAATACATATTACTTATGCTAAATACTTTTGTACACTCAGAACTAGGGATGAGAGGATAACAATGGATGTATTTCCCTGCTAGCAGTTAGGAGATCAGTGGTACACTTAGTGGACTAGTTCACTTTTGTAGGTTTTAATCCTGCTTATAATGGAGGAACACAGCATGATTTCTTTTTGAAGCTGCATTTACAAAATGAACCATTTTATCTCAGACTGCAGAGAACAAGAATTCTGATTTTTATTTTTTTATTATTATTATTTTTTTAAAAAGAGAAAATGAAGTAGTTCTCATAAGACTATATTTTTAATGTCCAGGAGATGAGTAAAGTGAGCTCTCCATAATTCAATAGTGAAAGTGTTACTGTTGGTACAAAGACAAAAGCTGACATATTATCCATCTGGTTTCTTCCTCCTATATATCTAGCAAGTAACATTTCAAAGGCTCAAAATACTTCATAAAATTGCAGTTGCATGTGTCAGACAGTGCAGAATTTTGTCCACTATTCTGTAGGACAGAACAGATATTTCTTAGGAAAGATATAAACTTCTATTTTAAATCATAGTCTCTTTTTCTCAGGCAACCCAAGGATTAATTAGCCCAATTCGGCAAGATATTAAACTGCATATTTAAAACTATAGGATTAGTGTGCCTTGCTGAATGATGTTCTAAATTTATAGGTTTTTTTATTGGTAGATAAAATGCTTTAACAGAATGCTAGCATGAATCTTGAAACTGGAACATAACTGCTGAGGTGTGTTATATGACTTCTGAAGGCAGCAAAAATAGTATCTTTTTTCTCTTGTACCTAAGGTTTTCCTATGATAAACATCAGGCTTTGGCTGGTGATTATACACATTTCTGTCTCTTTCCTTTCCGTGTGTATATAATGTCTTGTTATGAAGATGTCAGTTTTTAGTAGATGAGAGATTTTTTTGAGAACTGACATTCATGCAACCTCTCTGTAGCTAAAAATTACCTACATTTAAAAATAATTATCTATACTCTTAATACTAACTACTGAGGACAACAAAATTTCTGAAGAGTTTCCAAATTTATGTACTTGCAGCTCTCTTATGCTCCTGCAGAATACTGTTATGGGTGATTGCCTTTGCCATGCATTAATAGGTCTCAAGGTTCAAAACATGATTTTGACATATATGAAAAAAAAAAAAAAATCAGCCAAAAAGTGATAGAGATGTTTAGAATAATCTCCCTCAGGCTTCACCAGATAAGGTACTGGTTTTAGAGAAACTAACTGCATGTCACTAACAAAACAATCTCAATTTAGGGAGTTTTATGTCATTTAGTTTATTAAAACAAAGTTCCAATCACTGGTTTGGGCAATAAGAAAGGATAAAACATAAACAGTTAAACACACAGGTACGTAAACACCTTTTTACGCCCTTCTCCAAGCTCAACATAAGCCAAAAATCTCTCTTCTCTTCTTCCTAGTCTCAAACTTCCTTATTTTTGTTATGAGTTACAATCAGTATACCCCAGATCCTTTGGTTAGGTGGCAGGTAGTGAAGGAGTTTGGTGTTGGTTCTGCCAGTCTTCCTTGCTTTTCAACATGTTTTCCCCTGCCCCAGAGTGGATTGTGCACAGGCTGCAGTCGCTCGGTGGTGTCTATGCTCTGGCAAGGGTCCAGGATAATATTAATTCTTCTATTTTTTGCATGTTTAGTTTGAAACCTTTTTACTTTTGTCTGTATGTGAAATAGGTGGGCAGGGAGGTGAGTTTTATGACTCATCAGTTTGGTGAGACTCAGAACATTACCAGATCAGGTTTAATTACATGTTGCCTTTTTCATCCACTTTTTGATTAAACTCTTTTCTTTAACAGTGTACAAACATCATAGATGGAGATCAGAATTTCAGAAGTATGTGGAGTGCCTAGTGCATTACATACAGCTTTCTACCTTTTAAAGAAGTTCTGGGACCCTCTGTAATACAAGCATTTAATATAATGATAGAATTACAGAATGGTAGGGGTTGGTAAGGGACCTCTGGAGATCACTGAGTCCAAGCCCCCTGCCAATGCAGGAACACCTACGGCATGCCACACAGGAACAGATCCAGGCAGATGTTGAAAGTCTCTAGAGAAGGAGACTCCACAACCTCTCTGGGCATCCTGTTTCAGTGCTCTGTCACTCTCACAGTGAAGAAGTTTTTCCTCACGGTGAGGTGGAATTTCCTGTGTTTCACCTTGTTACCATTACCTCTTGTCCTATCACAGGGCACAACTGAAAAGAGACTGGCCCCTTCTACTTGACACCCACCCTTCAGATATTTGTAAACAATAATAAGATCCCCCCTCAGTCTTCTCTTCTCCAGGCTAAACAGCCTGGCTGTCAGCCTTTCCTCATAAGAGTGATGTTCCAGTACCTTCATAATCTTTGTAGCTCTCTGTTGGACTCTCTCTAGTTATTTCCCTGTTCCTCTTGAACTGGGGAGACCAGAACTGAACACAATACTCCAGATGTGGTCTCACTAGTTCAGAGTAGAGGGGGAGGAGAACCTCCCTTGACCTGCTGGCCACACTCTTCTTTTTGCATCCCAGGATACCATTGGCCTTCCTGGCCATAAGGGCACATTGCTGTTTCATGGATAACTTATCATCCCCCAGGATGACAAGGTCCCTCTCCATGGGGCTTGCTTTCAAGTGGGTCTACCTCTAACCTGTACTGGTACATGGTGTTCCTCCCCAGGTGTAGGACTCTACACTTATCCTTGTTGAACTTCATTAGGTTTGCCTTTGCCCAGCTCTCCAGTCTGTCCAGATCTCTCTGGATGGCAGCACATCTCCCAGTTTAGAATCATCAGCAAATCTGATGAGGGTACACTCTATCCCTTCATCCAGATCCAGATGGAGATTTTTATAAGACTGGACCCAGAACTGACCCCTGGGGAACACCACTACTTACAGGTTGCCAGCTGGACTCTGTGGTTGCACCACTGGTTGCAACCCTCTGAGATCTGTTGTTCAGCCAGTTACCAACCTCTCTCACTGTCTTCTTTTCTAACCCTCACTTCCTGAGCTTTCCCACAAGGATGTTATTTGAGACAGTATCAAAAGCCTTACTGAAGTCAAGGTAGACAATATCCACTGCTGTCCCTGCATCTACCCATTCAGTCACATGATTGTAGAAGGCTATGACATTAGTCAGACATGACTGACCCTTAATGAAGGGCTACTGTTGATAGCCTTCTTTTCTTTCATGTGCTGAGATATTATCTCCAGAATGAGACGCTCCACTACCTTTCCAGGGATGGAGGTAAGGCTGACTGTTCTATAATTACCAGGGTGTTCCTTCTTGCCTTTTTTGAAGACTAGAATGACATTGGCTTTCCTCCAGTTCTCAGGCACCTCACCTGTTCTCCATGTCCTTTCAAAAATGATGGAGAGTCATGGAGGAACAACAACAGCCATCTCCCTCAGCACTCATGGGTGCAGCCCATCACAGCCCATGGATTTGTGTGTGTTCAGTTTATGCAATTGATTTTTAACCCAATCCTCATTAACCAGTGGATAGACTTCCTCCTTCCAGGCTTTCACTCTTACTTAATAACCAACACTCTTACTTAATAACCAACAGTGCCAGTGCTCACACATTACGTTGCTTAAAAATTTTTTTTAGAGTGACTTCATTGTAATTTTCAATATATTTTTTATTCTTTTGGTGTCAGTTGTTTGGTCTTTCATTGCTTCACTTTCATTCTGCCATTTGTGAGTGAAAAGTAATGAGCGATCTCTAGGAAAATACTGTCTATGTGCGACCATTTATTTACTGGGCTTCCCATCAAGAATTACTTCCCATAGGCGTGAAATCACAATACCAGCTTAAACATTACTATGAAATTTAACCAGTTACATTGGTCATTTGGTAAAGCTAATTATTGAAGGGTCCAAAAGAAGCTAATATTTTTTTACTTATTTTTGCTTGCTTTTAACTGATGAAGGATTTTTTTTTTTTTTCTCTCCAGTTGTCCAACCTGTCTGTGGGGGTATTTTAAAGTTCTCAACTGGCCTGTAACTTTGGGCTTCCTTTCTGGGAAAATCTCACCATTGTATGAAGGAGAAACCAGGGAAGAATATTTGTAGTGTAGGAAGAAAAATTGCTGTGTAGTCATTTCAGAGCAGTTGGGAAACATGAGATTTGGAAAGTGTTACCAGGGTTTGATCCAGACATAACCTTGAGTTTTAATCAACTAAAAATCCCTTACTTAAAAATGGTAACACAAGTTTGATTATTTATTCTTTATGTTTTGGATAGCGTAACTTTTACTTTTTTACCTTATTTAAGAATTTAATTTGAAGATTTTTACATCTATATTTTCTTATTTGTTTGATAATTAGATCACTCCAAATCTTTTTCTTCCAGGAGGTCAGTTTCAATATCCTTACCTTCATAAAAATAGAAACACTTCAGAACATGGCAGTACTCATTCTGGAAGTACAGCTCAAACCAGTGCTTCATGTTGAACCAAAATTTCTTGTTTGCTGCTCTGTCCTCAGGGTGACCAACTAAATACCCAACATGCCTTTCTAACTCATGCATACTTGGTGGCTGTAGTGGTTTTAAATGTCTCTCTTCAGAATGGCTGTTAGAATTTAGTACATGGAGTCTGTTCCTCAGAACCCTCAAGTTTTATTTCTCACATTTTTTAAAATGTGATATGTGCTTGCTTGTCTACTGTGGTACTAAGTGAAAATCTCTGTTCTGTGTTGTACTAAAATTTATATAGTCAATCATAGTATTGTTATCTGGTGGGTTGACCTTGGCTAGTTGCCAGGTGCCCACCAAGTAATTTTCTCACTTTTTCTCCACAACAGGACAGGGCAGAAATTAATATGAAAAAACTTGTGGGTTGAGATAAAGGCAGGGAGATCACTCACCAGTTAATGACATGGGCAAACTAGGCTTGATTTGGGGAAGATGAATTTAATTTGTTGCAAATTAAAATAGATTTGGATTGTGAGAAACAAAGACAAAATTAAACACACACACAACCCTCCTTCTTCCTGCTTCAACTATACTTCTTCATTCCTGATTCCTCTACCTATCAGAAAAAGCCTTTTCCAGGGGGCTCCCTGCAAGTGGCAATACCTTCAGAAAATATTCAACTGCTCTGGTGTGGGGTCCTTTACAGACTGCAGTGTAGATATTTATTGTGTTGTAGATCTTTTTATGGCTGCAGGGAAAACTCTGCTCTGGAACTTGAAGCACCTCATCCCCCTCCTTATTCATTGACCTTGGATTTCTCATATTTTTATTCCTCACTCCTGAGTGCCATGCAGCATTTTTGCCCTTTCTTAAGGGCTTCCTCTGAGGCACCTCCACCTTGGCTACTGGGCTCAGACATGTCCTATGGTGGGGCTGTTGGAGCCAGCTAGAAGCAGCTGAATTCAGCATGGGACAGCCACAGACCCTCCTCACAGAGGCTAACCCTGCAGTCATGTCCTACTTGAATATACATGTAATGCATGTTAAAATAAAGCAAATAAACCACCTGTCTTTGATATCTCTATGTTAATATTTCCAGTCCTACCAAACATAATAATTACTTATGAAAGAAGGGGGTAAATGAAAAGTGTGGAAGTTACAAAATTAACACATGAGGGCTCTTAATTCATATCAGTATCATCTGCATGTTCATGTTCCATTTTTTCCCCTGAGGATAACTGGTTCTCCTGGTATCATTCATATACCACAAAATCACACTATTGCTACTTCAGTTACAATCTAGAAGCCATAGCACTTAATTTTAAGTATCTCTTGTTCTGATACTCAAAAGCATATCACAGGCACAAAAGAGACATAGTCTATACTTTTCTGCAAGCTTATAACATTCTTTACATAACAAAGACCCATATGATCTAACATGTTTATTATGTAAAGCACTGCTCATGTATTAAACTTGCACATCCTAAATCGTACCTACCAAAAGTGGGAATATTCAAAAGTTTTCAAGATTTGTCACAGTCTGCTTCTATCAGAACCCTCCTTCCACTCACAACATGCGAATTTCACATCTACATGGAACAAATGAGGGCCACATGGTTATACGCCAGTACTTCAGAATGAACAATCTTAAATACCAGAAATAGCACAGGATTAGTATGGGCTTTGGTTTGAACTAATTAGCCCTGCTCAAGTATAGCCTCTGTAGAACATCATGTTTTATACAGACAACATTGGGCAATGGAGATGTACCTGCAATTAACACCATGTGTAAATCCTTGCAGGATCAGAGTTTAAATTTCATATAACTCCAATAAAGAAGCCCTATGTGGGCCAACTAATAGTCAGCTTCATGTTCAGCCAAAGCTGATGTGCAAACTTAAATGATATAATATTTTAGTGTGAAAGAAAAAGATAAAAAAATCAAACCTTTCCTACTTTAAACTCATGATTGTTTGATGTTTATTCTGTTGAGTGAAATTATTTCATCAGTGTAAAAAGATCCTGCAAGTAAGCCAACTGCCATTTGGCATAACAATGCTATATCTTAGCTAGCTATTTATTATAATAAAATCTTAGCAGGGTAACCCTTAAGAAATTACTTTTCTCAAAATTAAGTTAATGGAGCACTACACCTTCAGTTGTTTAGACTCTTAGAGTAGAATACATTATTCTGAATTTGTTTCATACTTTTGTGTAACAACATGTACCCCATAGAAATTCACAGTGGAACAGGAATTATATGGAATAAAACTTTATTTGTGCTTAGAATTAAAATCTAAGCCTCCTTGACTTGATAGAAATAAATTCAAAAGTATTAAAATACACTTTTACCTAAATATTTTTTTAAGAAATTTCCAATTTTCTTATTCATCTTTTAATACATAGAATGACATATTTGATGAGCATGGGAAAGGAACCTCCACTTGTAGTCTGTTATTTCTGATTGATTTACTCTGTTAATAAAGGATATAATGCATCTTGTAATCTGAACTAGGTATTTTGTCACTTGCTCTATGTCTGTACTACTAAATACAGCAGCATAGTGACCATTCTTTACTCTTGAGGTTAATTAGGATACCATAATTTTTCTACCAGTCTAAACTCCTCTCTCTCACAGGACAAGGCTGACAATCTGAAATGGTTCCAGGCCAATATTATGTTCACACTCATGCCTAGGCATCATTGTGTGTCATTTGGTATGGGATAAAACCATATCAGGATATATTATGGATGTAATATTTACATAGTTCTTATCTACATGGACTATGTCAGATATATCGGCTCCTGATAATAATCTCTTGTCCCAAGGACAAGTAATACGAAACAATTTGTATTCATACTGCTTAGGGATAACCCTTTTTAAAACAGACTGTGTCTCTATTGCATGACCTAACTTAATGAAATTGTCTGGGCCCTCTGTTAATTCTGGTCCCTTATTATACTTTGGTGCAAGCTTGTTTGATGTGGTTCAGTATTTGAAATAATGCTAGGGCTGACACAGTGGCTGAAAAAATGTTTTCTTAAATAGAGTGGGATAGGGAATGTAATGTGGTGCATGGGCTGGGGAACGTTTTGGAAGAATGTGTAGAAATGGAGGAACCAGACTTTTTCAGATAGTGTGTATTCATCTTTCTTGCTGTACTGAAGACACTCCAAAGTAAACTATGTCTGCACTGACACACAAATTTTCATTCCAGAAAATTTGGTCACTACAAAGAAAACTCAAGAAGTAAACATGTTTCTATAGTGCTTGCAATCCAGGGACTGAGAACTGGGACTTCACTGCTAAATTATTTCATAGTGTTGACATAACACCTCTATGAGGCATCTCACACATTACATTTACATATACTTAGCTTATAAAGACAAAACTGAAAAACAGACTGGAACACTTTTACACATTGAAAAAACACAGTTCAAGGGACATGAAAAGATGAAATAAAAAAAATAGGACATCTTGTGATGTCTATGAAAGGTTTTTTGAAATTGGACTTGCAATACACTTGAAGACCCACTTTAGGTATCAAAACCCTTTACTGGCTTTTGATCACAGACCATTGACATTAAACAGTGACAATAATATTACTTTAATCTGTATAGTCCTACACAGGAATCCTGTCCTTTTAGGAAAGAGGAGGAAAGTGAACAACTTTACAATGCAAAATAGGAAAAAAGTGTCAGAAAAGTAGTGTAAACTTTTACATGAATTCTCTAAGCATTTATTCTTTAGGCCTCAGCCTCTCCAAACCTAAATGTCGGGCCATTGAATTTCCAACTTATGTTATCAAAGAAGTGCATTCTTGTTACAGAAAAGTATGTTTCACACAGCTTGATTTATGAGCAATGCAAGATTTATTAATAAAATGAGAAAAGTCAAAGGCTGATTTTAGCAGCACTTACTATAACAAGTGATTCAGTAAAACAGCAATGTATCTACAGGTTCAAGGGTGAAAAGATTCACAGTAACTTACTACAAGGTATCTCAAAACAAAGCATGTGTATATGCATAAACACAAAGCATACAGACATAGAAATACTTGGCCAGTGAAATATGTAGATTCCCACACTCATAAAAGCAAATGCCTAAAATCAAACACGTAGATAGGCAGAGAGACTGACCTATACTTAAAATTTCCACCTTCAAGTTTAAATACACACACAAAAAATGGCATTTCTCACTGGATGGGAGTTGAGTCTTGAGGAGGTTGTCTTACCTAGGCCTTGTGTTAACCTTGCCATCAGAGGGTCTTAAGAGGCATCCAAACTCAGGGGAGATGCTGGATGCAGCCCGTTGTGATCCAGGAAAGGTCAAAGGATCTCATTTTGGATAGTTATTTATAGGATCTAAGATAACTGACTTTTGTCAGGTACTTTTCCATTTCAGGCTAATTTGAGTGTTGTAATATTCCGTATTGTGCATGTCCAGAACTGAATGGATCTTGGTGTCCTGGTATCCCCCTTCTGGGCCACAACCTAAGTACAAATGCACCAGGTCATGAGAGGGTCTCATCATCATCCAAGAAGATAAAGGAGGGCAGTAGAAGACAGGTGTGATGAGGGGGTGCCTTAAAACTCTTTTCCACTTCAGGAGGTAATTGTCATCACTGAGCCCAGAGAATACGGGTGGTAGGAGCCAGAAGCATTAAAGCGGTGCCTTAACACTCTGGTACACTGCCTTTTGCAACCTGTACTTTTCCAATGTAGTGTTGTGTGGCCTGGGAAGGAAAGTTGTGGAATTGTACCACCACAATTCTCTAATAGAGACATTTTTAAGGAAGAAGCAAAATAATTGGGACAGCAATTTTGAAGTTTGCAAACTGATAATTTTCAGGAGTCACACAGTTCAGGCTGTTATTTTTTTACTCCAGCAACTTTTTAGTATCTGAAAAATGTTGACACAGATGTAAATGTTTTGGACGTAACAATGTTTTCTCTGCTTCATAACTTCACCACTGATGAAAGTACTGTTTCTTGTTTTGATTTGTATTAGCTTGAATAAATGTTAAATCTTGTAATGAAATTTGCCTGACTATATGTTTTTTTTTTTTTAATACAGACTTCAGATTATCTGATAAGACTATATGAATCCTACATATATAATCACATAGATGTAACTCTCTCTATAGGTAAAACCAGTGAGGTTTGTTATGTCTTGTTTTTTTACCCCAAGAAATCTGAGTAACAATATACCCCAACATACAGTACAGGAGTTTCCAGCACTCTTCAAAATCAGTGTAAATTATTCTGCTTGGTTATCATTCAGGCATAGATTTAAACTTTATAGATAAAACATAATATAATGGACCCTGCTTTCTCTCTTGAAAATTAAAAAATTGATGTGTGATAGTGACTTTCATGGGTAATGCAAGTAGAATTTAGGAATAGATGTACATTTCCTGCTTTAGGTTGTTCTTTTCCCCTCCTAAATGGCATAAATACTAAAGGTAAAGGGAGTTAACAGGAAACTTGTGACATAACAAAATAGAAATTTACAGGGAAGAGGTGTGGTCATTAATTTTTCTCTTCTTTATCAATGAAATTACTATAGCTTTCATTAGTGAATTCCAGTAATGCTTTTATAGGTGTTAATATATTCAGTATTATTGTGAACTTTTCAAATATGACCTTCGCGATTTATTTCTGCAGGCTCTAAAGTAAAACACCCTACCTGCTTCTGTCTAAAATAGAAAATAATTGTTTGGAGAGCACTTTAGTGGAAATAGAGTTAACCTTTTGCTCTTCATAAGGTCTGCCTTGAAAGACCTCAAGAAAAACTTCCTTAAACCTCTCCTGCTCTACAAATGAACTGAGTGTAAAAGATCATTTATTTAATTAAAATCAATGAAGATTTAAACATTAAATCACCTATAAATAGAAAGTCCAGTTAGACATATAGTGTGTTAAAAGGATTTTTGCACTTTGGATGAACATTTCCATTTCTTATGGCACATAGCAAGTAGAATACAAAATCAGCTCATCATCATCTTGTCATACATAGATAATTTTGTGTACAAATAGAGAAACTTTCAAAAGTAATTTAAAACACAAAGAAAAAAAAAGATTAAGATGAAAGATAAGTTTAGTCAGAAAAAAAAACAATTGCTAAAGATAAACAAAAATCATGCTTTTATGATATGCTAAACAAAGATTTACATAATTATTGACTAACTAATTAACTTTGGAGGGAACAGAATTGAAGGCTAAACTAACTATTCTGCAAGCTGTGTTTATTACTTTTCATATCATACTTTTCTGAGCTGACATTATTGATGTCACTGTCTTTATTCTGTTCCAGACAATCACAGTGAAAGTTAAGGGTATACACTGTTACATACTAGACTTGTGAAAATTGGACAAATACATTCTGTAATGCCAAAAGAAAGCCAAAACCATGAAAAACTGTCAGTTATTTCTTATAATTATTGAATACATCCTGAAGACTTGGATCAAATTTTTAAACAAGTCAATTTAGTTACAAAAAAAGAGAAAATGTGTGGTGCTACAAACTAGACATAGTTGATAACACGGAGTTGTGTTCTAAGAAGATAGGGTAATTTAATTTCATAATTACAAACAGACCTGCAATTAGCAGTCAATATTCTTAGGTTTTGTGTCAGGAAACACAGAGCTAGGTGGAGCAGGTACATATGATGCCTTGCTATGTATTAATCTATTTCTAAATTCCATTAACATTGCACATGATTGGCACATTAACATCTTCTAGTAGACTGATTTTAATGAGCTTGCTATCAGTTAATCAGGATAATAAGTCTTTGTAAAAGCTGTTTCTACATCTATAAGCACTTGCATTTCTCCGTTTGTCCCACTTAAAAAAATAAAAACACATCACTGTGCTTTATTGGGCACTAGACATCATGAACACTTAATAATGTTTTGCTAAGGACTACTAATTGCATATAAATCTTGTGGTATGGGGAAACTTTCACAATTAATTATTTACTGCAATTGTCCAGCAAGTGATCTGTAAGTTTAATGTAATGCTAGTCAAGACAGTTGAGCTGATTTTATTATATTGAAAAAAATAGCTCATTCCCCCTTCTCTTAGCTTCACAGTCCTGTACGGGTCCTCTGTTGTTTCAGCCCTACTGCATGTTTATTCCTTTGATAAGCTATGGGACTAAATGAAAACACTATGTTACTGAGGAGCACCAGAGGTAGTGCAAGGGTGTTAAATGTGGGAGGGAAAGGTGGGATGGGACAGGAGGAATCCCTTACAATGTGACTATCATGTAAAGTCACAGTCTTATTCAATATTTTCAAGACATTCAAGATTAAGCACTAGTATCAAGAGCATTTGATACTAACTCCTGAAAAAGGTCTTTGTGATGAAAACAAAACAAACAAAAAAACCCCAGTGACAACTGCAATCCGTGCTTTCATAAAATATTTGTTAACTTTTCCAGTGAAATTGAGAATAAAGAGAATATACCTGAGCTTGAATGTAACCATAAGGAAAGACTCTTCCTCCCCTTCTCCTCCTCCCCACCTTCCGGTATCCCTGGTTAATTTGATACCCAGCTGATTGATCATTTTAACCCTTTTTTTTCTTGACAAATAAGTACAAGTGTAGTAATTTTGAAGAAGAACAAACAATAAAATCTGAGTTTCAAGAGAAGCCATTTTTCATTCAACTTTTCCATGAGAAATTTGTCTAATTCATTATGCTTTCTTCCCAAGATTTTTCACACCAGCCAGCAAAGAAACCCAAACAAGTAACAAACAAACAAACAAAAAGCTAAAACATCTAAAATAACAACAACAACAACAAAATAAAGATCTCTGCATATTTTGACATCACCTATTTTGGACATTTTCTTCATAATTTGAACAGATATATTGGTTTTGTCTTGTCATCCATGAGTACTGAAAGATAACTGCTCTAAGACATAGTCATTTAAGAAGGAGCTTTCCAAAATGACAGCAAATCCTTTCTGATTATGCTCAAAGGACTCCAATTCAGTATCCTAGCCATTTTTCCCTTTCAAATAGTGATTTAAATGACCACTCTACCCTCATTTAGATACAACTGTTTCAAATATTACTGGTGTCATAAATGACTTAAAAAACAACTGAGAAGCTGAAAAAAACCAACAAAACAAAACAAAACAAAACCCCAGAAGGCTATCTTTTCTAAAGATTTTTTTTAAACTTGAACTCCTCCTTATTTTTGTGATTTTTAAATTTATAAAAAACCTATAATATTTGAATGGAAAAAAACCCCTTCCAGTTCTTCATTGTTTTCCTTCCTATGAAAAACTTAATGACTATCACAAATGTATTTTCTGAACCACTTTGCCTTTTTCTTCAGTGTCAGGTGTTGAATATGTCTCAAGGTTTTTCTATTGCCAAAAGCATTTACCAAAATAACTATCTTAATTTTCTGTGAAAGATCCAGGTACAAGCTTACATTGTATTGTTTCATGTAGCACAGGATCACAGAGTCTCAAAAGTAGCACTAGAAGACAGTCTTTCTCTTGGGTGCTTGGCTGCATTTCAGGGAAGAGTCTTTTCTCAAATTCGAAAGAAAGACGACAAAAATATTTCTCACACCACTCCACAAGATGATGTTAAAACAGAAAAACCACTTGCCTAGTCTGGTGGTAACTTCGTTTGCCTGATAACCAGAGGAATGGAAAAAGAAGAATACAACTTATCCAAGACAGAGAATGTCATGGTTTAAGCCCATCCAGCTGGCAACAAAGCACCATGCAGCCACTCACTCACATCTACCTCCTTCTGGTGGGATGGGGAGGAGAAAATAAAAAAAAGTGTGGAGAGAAGGGACAGGGAGGATATACTGATCAGTTATGGTGATAGGCAAAAGACAGACTCAACTTGGAGAAACAAAATAAATTTAATTTAAACAAAACTACCACCATTTCACCAGATGATTCAAAGTAGGACAGTGATAAATACAACTGGATCTTAAAAACACATTCCTCACACCCCTCCCTTCTTCTTGGCCCAGCTCTGCTACCTTTTCCCACACAGCTGTTCAGAGGAGCAGGAAATGGACATGTAGTGAGTCCCAGTGCATTCCATGTTGTTTCTGCTGCTCCTTCCTCCTGAAAGGGAAAATTTTTCACAGTCCTTCCCTGCTGCAATGTGGCATCCCTCCCATGGGGGGCACTTCTCCACTAACTTTCACTTCCACTAAACCACTTCAGTTGTGGGTCTCTTCCATAGACCTCAATCCTGGCAGTGACAAACTGCTCCAGTGTGGACTTCTCTCAAAGTCATGGCCTCTTCGGGTTCAGTCTCCTGCTCCAGCATGAGGTCCTCCATGTCCTGCAGGAAGGATCCTTCTCCACTGTTGATCTCTAAGTGCTGCAAGGGCTCAGCCTGACATCTCACCATGTGCCAAAGGGAATGGCTGTTTTGCTATGCCTCCCCTCCTTTTTAGTAAAAAATGTGGACCTCAGAGCCAGGGGAGTTTCTTGAAGCTTCTTAAAGAAGCCATACCAGTATCCATCTCCTATGCTACCAAAATCCCACCAGACACAAACCCAAAACAGAACATAACCATCCCGTACTTTAATCAAGGAAAAAGCATGCACTTATTTATAAATATCTATCTATCTACCTTATACATATATAGCTATCATAGGGTAGCTATGAAAACCAGAAATGACTGAAAACTCATTGCATGCATTTTACGCTGGGAGAACCTTGAGCACACCTGGTGCTTGCAGCTAGATGAGATTCCAGAAAGAAGGTTACAACATTAAAGAATTTCTTTAGATTGAATACTGAAATCCTACTGATTTGTCACTTACTGATTTGTCACTTAATGATACTTCTCAAGATAAGCAAAGCTGAGAAATGCAGATATCAGATATGACTGACTGTGCTGTAACACAGAAGTCTTTTAACGTGTCATGGGGACTGGATTCTGTGTTTTTTTAGCATTATGTAATTTGAAAGTTTACCAGTAAACCAGATATGAACTGACTACAGTTACTGAGTGATTGAGATAATTAGTCTTATTCTTTTATTTTACTGTACCAATTTAATCTTTCTTTCTTTCTTTCTTTCTTTCTTTCTTTCTTTCTTTCTTTCTTTCTTTCTTTCTTTCTTTCTTTCTCTCTCTCTCTCTCTCTCTTTCTTTATATTATTTTCCTCCTATTTATTTTCCTTTTCCATTCCTCTTTTCTTTTTTTTTTCTTAGTAAACATCTGAACTATTATAGATAGCTCATTTTACAAGAAACCTAAAATGCATTGAAAAACAAGGTGAGTTAAGGTCTCTGTGCCATTGTGTTTATGTTTCTGAGAAAGTCAGTGGTGATAATATCTAATAAGACTGTATACTGTTGTAAGACTTCACTCAAGCAAGTTGAGACAACATAAATATGACAAGGTTATGGTAATGCTGCTTTTCTGTTTGTATGACTATACTCCATTTCTAACATCTTTTTAATCTGTTATGTCAGAGTCTTTTATTTGGTGGAAATAAAGGAATGTTTGCTGCTTTTCAGTGGCAATGAGTAGAGATTTTTTGTAGAGATTTTTCCAATATATGATATATGAATTAAATAAGAATTTTTTTTTTATTTCTTATTTAGTTCATATATTCATATGTTTCAGCTATATTTTGCATAAAATATTATTTGCATAAAAATTACAAAAATTCACACTGAGGTAATATTATAAACTGTTACTAATAAACATCTTAGAAATATAAATTTTTGAAATGCAGAGATGAAAACTGCAATCCTGCCTTGTTGAGAAGTGAATTTAAATCAGAATCTCTGGGCTTTACTACCTGATCTTAAGTGGGAGCTATATTTTTCCCTTTCCTATAAGAGACATGGGAAAATAAGCTTAGTAGAGAGTGGAAAGGAAGTTATATAGAAACAAGTGGATTTTTTTTTTTTTTAACAGCAGAACAAAGGTATTGCTCATATTGAGTAATATTTTGTACAGATATGAAGTATTTTTTAGTAAAAATTAACTTTAAATGGATTTTAAAGTATTTCTCTTGCTTTACTGTATTCTAGAAAGAACACAGTGACCACATTTTATAGCACTACTAGCATTACTCAAGTCACATTGGATTATTCATATCTGACTTTTTGGTCTATTGATGCTAAATATGTTTGCAGTATAAAATAGGACAAGGAAGGAAAGGATAATGGATGTAAATATTTTTTTTTCTTTAAATTCATGCAAGGATTATACTTTTATGCAGCTCCTCTTAATCCTCCCCTGGATTGAGTACAGTTATTTATGTGGGCCAGAGCAAAAAGATTCATTCTGTTTTTGAATCACAACACCCCAATTTGTTTTGTGTCCCACCAAAGAGACCTGAACTGTTCCGGTCAAGAACTGAACAATCTTAATGACAATTTAGCATGATACCATTAGCATGAAAATAAAACAAACCAGCACCTGTTAGACATCCAATCTTGAATTCCTGAAGTCACACCCAGACTGCACTGAGGAAAGCCTTCACCATTGAAAGCAGTGTTGGACAATGGTGAACCCTTTCTTTCCCCATGGGTTTCCAGAGTGCATTTCCATGTACTCTTCAGTGGCAAAGCTAGTTTAAAAGATCACTTTTCTAATGCCACTTGCCATTACTGCCCCTGTGCCAGAATTCATCACTTCTTCAATGTAGCACTGCAACTATTTGTAATGCTGTTCTGTAAACTGAATCACTGATGAGAAAAAAAACAACAACCTTGGAGATTCTTTTATTAATACAGTTCATTTCAGGGATCTATTCTACGTTATGGCTTTACAAATGTTTTCAGCAGCACAAAAGAGAGAGTGGTGAATGAGAACACACAGTGGGGGGTCAAGGTGTGTGCGTCTGTATAGGGAGTGAGGACCTTTTAAATTAGCTTCACTTCCAAAGAAAATATATGTGGAACTACACTCTTAGTCTGCCACCTGCTCTCTTCTTTAATACAACTTCTGTTCACCTTGTTCTTCTGTTCCTCCCTCCAGGGGTGGATTCACTGCTTAAAGCAAATGTCTGGTAGTTGAAAATTCCATTCTCATTGGCAAAGTGTAATTTCTTACGTAGGAGGGTTCCACTGAATTCCCAATAGCACTGCATTAATTACCAGAAACATCTGCAAATTCCCATTACAATATAAGATTTTTAACACATACTTTCCTTTATTTCAGTTGTAGAGAGAAATAGAAACTAAGGCAGGCATAATCAAGACAAATGTATTCTCACACTCTCCATGCAATCAGTCCTGTTTCCATTGAAATAAATTTTTCTTTTACTTCAAAGGAAATAAATTGCTGAAAAACTGTAGATAGACTGAAATAGTAAAATGAAACAATACATTATATGAACAGTAGCAGTAATCTGTCCAATTTCATGCTAGATCTTAGATTTTATTTATATATTTCCCATCCCTTTAACAAAATTTAAGAAAAGATTACATCCTAGTGCAAGTATGAAAACACAACAGCCTGGGCAAAACTTTGAATACAGAAGTACTGAGCAAAGACTGCAGCTTCAATAGAAAAAAAACTACTTTTTTTTTTTTTTTTCTTCCCCAGAGTGGGACAACTGTTTCACTTAATAAATCACAGAAAATGATGAAAGTTATCTTATGTATCTTTTTACTTAACCTGTGATGATGATGACATTTCAACACATAAGAAATATGTTTTGTCTCCAATTGATGCACAATTAGAGTATCACAGAGTCACAGAATCACAGAATAGTTGAACAGAATCACAAAATACTTTGTTCCGTGTTTGTTCTGGGTCAGGCTGTTCAGGCAGTTTTCAGTCCAGTTCACTGTCTGCTTATCCAGCCTATACTCCAACAGCTTCTCTATGAGGATCTTATGTGAGGCAGTCAGAGATTTACTACAGTCCAGGAAGACAACATCCACTGCTCTGACCTCATCTACCAGGACAGTAATTTCATTGTAGAAGTTCATCAGGTTGGTCAAGCATTATTTGCCCTTGCTGAAGCCATGATGACTACTCCTCACAATTTTCTTGTCTTTCCTGTTCCTGGAAATGATTTCTAAGAGTAGCTGCTCCATCATATTCACAGGGATCAAGGTGAGGTTGACCAGCCTGTAACTTCCTTGGTCCTCCTTGCTGCTCTTCTTGAAGATAGGAGTAACATTTGATTTTTTCCAGTTTACAGACACTTCTCCCAGTCACCATGATTAATCAAAGATTATCAAAAGTGGTCTCAGAATGGCATGTACTGGCTCCTGAGTACATACCATCAGGGATCATGGACTTACTCATGTTCAGTTTCCTGATTCAAGAAGGATACAGCTTCCTTGGTCCAGCCTTTTCCCCATGTCTCTGGGATTCCTAAAGGATGGTGTTGCTAGTAAAGACTGAAACAAAGGCGGCATTCATCACTTCTGTCTTTTCCATGTTCTTTGTAACCAGTTCTCCAATCTCATTGAGTATTGGGCCTGCATTTATTCTAGTCTTCCTTTTGTCACCTATGTATTCTTAGAAGGCCTTCCTGATACGTTTGGCATCTTTGGCTAGATTCAACTCCCTTTGGGCTTTTGTTTTCCTAATTACAGCCATAGATACTTGGACTAATTTCTGTATTTCTCACAGGTTACCAGTCCTTGCTTCCACCGTCTGTATGCTTTCTGTTTTGTTTGGGTTTGGTCATGAACTCCTTGCTCACCCACACAGGCCTCCTGATATTTTTTCCTAACTTTATATTGATAAGGATGGAAATCTTTCAAGCCTGGAGGAGGTAATTATTGAATATTAACCAGCTTTCTTGTGCTCCTCTTCCCTTCAGGGTTTTATCTCATGGTATTCTTTCAAGCAGATGTTTGAAGAATCTAAAGTCTGAAGTCCAGGTCCATAAGCATGCCTTTCACCCTCCTCCCAATTCTCACTGCAACCAAGGCTCTCTTTTATCTTCACATTCCAACTAGCTCCTCTTTGTTGGTGACTATGAGGTCCAGCAGAGCAACTCTCCTCACCGGTTTCTTTGTCTCTTGGGGAAGGAAGTTATCATCAAAGCACTCCAGGAACCTCCAGGATTGCTTATGTCCTGCTGTGTTTTGCCAAACACCCTCAGAGTGGTTGAAGTCCTCCATGAGGACCACGGCTTGCAGAGCTGAGGCTGCTCCTGTCTGTCTGAAGAGGGCCTGATCCACTTGTTCTTCCTTGTCAAGTGGCTTATGGCAAGCAGACAAACACTAACATCACCTTTACCTGTCATGTCTTTTATGCTAACTCCTAAGGTCCCAGGTGGCTCCTTGTCCATCTCCAGGAAGAGCTCCAAGATCTCTAACTACTGTCTCACATAAAGGACAACTCCCCTTTCTTGTCTTCCCTTCCTGTCTTTCCTAAAGACCCTGTATCTCTCCATTGCAATGTTAACAAATTAATGCAACCCAAACCCTTTTTTTTTACACTGTAAGCAGCCTGAGTGAGATTATCAATTGGTTGGGTTGTTTGTTTTTTTTTGGTTTGTTTGTTTGGTTGGTTGGTTTTGTGTGGTTTTTGTTGTTGTTGTTTTGGGGTTGTTTTTTTTTTTTTTTTTGATTTTTGTTTTATTTTGTTTTGTTTCTGGTTTTTTCCTGCCATTTTATCTTATGTCTGTCTTTATTTCTGGATCATTTCAACTAAGACTTATCCAGCCAACATACTATACTCAAAATCTGCTATCCAGTCAGCACTGTTTACAGTTTGTGGTACATGCAGCTTCAATAGTGCTACTGGGAATGATGTTAACAGGAAAAATAATTCTCATCTGCTATATAGACTATGAAATATCTATATGAGGATTTCAATAATTCTCATAATTCCCCTAAGGAAGAAAAAGACATTCCATCTTCAGAATAAATTTAGCCAGGTATAAACCAGGATATCTTAACCTTTGTGCTACTTTATTTCAGTTTATTTTCAGTTTATTTTTTCTTACTATTAAGGTATCCAAAAAACTTCCTAGTATGAAAAGAGTAGATGAGAAAACTACTTTTTCCAAACTGGAGCTCTTTGTGCCTTTCTTTTCCTTTTCTGGAATTCCAGTTCATTACCCATTAAGAAATATCCAGATATAGCATATAAACTGCAATTTATAGGCAGTTTACTTAGATTCTCTGTGTAAATTGTATTGTTTTGGGTTATCAGATGGTCTTAACTGAAGCAAACTTTCAACATCCTATCTATCTTTTTAAAACATTGTTTCTCATGAGTAGCTAAGTGTTTTATACCCGTGTTTCAGAACTGGCCAGGAATTTTTCATAGTGTTGTTCTGTGCCTGATCAGGAGATTTTCACTTGAGTTTTGCCTGTCAGAAAATTACAGTTTGTTGAAGTCACATTGATTGCTAATTTCATTGAATCCTGTCTGATAAAGAAAGTTAACCGTGTTGTCCTGACTTCTTGGCAGACTGCCTATCTGACTATCTTGGAGTGTCTCTAAGACAGAAGGACTTCCAAGTTTAGTGTCTAGATGCTTCCCAGGAAGGCTGGTGAGAGACAGAACTCTTGAAGTTCCCAAATTATTTGAATACTACACATTGCAAGCAGCCAATTCCACAATGCAATGCTGGATGTAAGATTCCTGTCTATTTAAACACTCCCTCTCCCCATAGTCTGGAGTATTACTGTCCTAGACATTTTGAAATATCTCATCTGATCTTATTCTTCTTCTCACAGCCAAGAAAAAAAGATAATTAAAAACAGACTGTTTTTTTACTACCCTATGTTATTTACAGTTTAAACTGCTGCAAGGTAGGCATTCTCTGTGTAAATTTTTTCTCACACAATGGGTTTTGTAAGAATTTTTTTTTTTCCTTAAGTTCTTAGAAATTATACAGCCTTTTTCACCATATCCTGTGACAATTCTAAAAACAAAGGTCAGATAAAAATTATAAACAACAAAAAAAAAAGTTTCCTATAATAAACTTTACAATTTACATTGTTTCTTATGAATACATTTAAAAAGTTATGTATATAGGAAAATAATAAAGGTTGATTTTTCTTTTTCCAAATAAGGAAGTGGTGATATGGATAAGTGACTTGACTAAACCTGAAGAACAGATCAGTATCAAGTTGAACAGTCTAAAGCCTTTCTGTAAGTAGATTACTGCAGAAATGTAGCTACTATAAAGTCACAAAAATAGTAGGTAGATATATTTCATATACAACAGAAAAGTTAAGTACTACAGAAAAGGATCAGATAAAATTGTTCACCTTTGTAATTTAAAAAAATTTTCTTCAGTAAAACCAAATCAAAAGAAAGATTAAATTCCTGTGAGATTTGGAATCACATTTCTGGAAGTTCAGTTCACCTGGAAAGAAATGGTATACAATTCACCTTGTAAGAAATGGAATTTGACTTTTTCTTTCTCTGTAAGTCATTGTCCCTGGCAATAATGATTTCTTAACAGATAGTCAGTCAAAAGATTAATAGAATTACAGTCTTTGTAAAATAAGCATGTTCTCACTGACAGCTAACTTGTTTATTTCCCCTTCCTTTTGGAAGACAGTAAACAGAAACAAAGCCTACAGCAATACAAAGAAAGCTAGCACATTAAAGAGGGATTAGCTTCAGGAGGGTGTGACAGATGTAAAGTGCTTTGCACACATTGCTGTGTGATGTTCAACATATGTTGTCAATTAAAAATTGCTTAAGAAATATTTAACAAGACAAAACTAACATGCTGCTATTTTGTAAGAATATATTGAGCTTGTGCATCACTGCTCCTCATTTTATTATTTTCAGTTTTGCTGTAAGCTGAGGAGAACATTATGTAACATGATTCTCAACTAGTTTATGTTTTAAAGTAGCACTTTAAGTCAGTGCATTGGAAAACATAATTTGTTTCATCTTTTAGCAAGATGGTGACTGCATAATTTAGCAGGCAGAGGACCTACTAAGCTGGCTAAAAGTTTTATTGCAATAAGGAATCATTCACTACATTTGTAAAAATAGGCACTTAACTGCATTCAAGACATCATAGGCTTTGGCATGCTCTTTACCTAGGAATTGCTAATGCTGACTGCTGGGAAATCTTCCCAGTAGACACAAACATAGGGATATGACACAGGCTTGTAGGTTAAGTTGCTATTTTGTCATCTTCCATATCTATTACACCTGAATTTTCCTTGTGCAAGGCATCAACCATTCTTTTCTAAAATGATGTTTTCTGCCCTATTTAACCCCCAGATAGCCACTAGACATTCTCAGTCTTCTCCCCAAAATACAAGTGCCTTTCTACACAGCTGTACCACAAAGCCTCCATTCCAGAAAAAAGTGAAGTCCTTGTTGAACTCTGATGACTCAAGATCTCTTCACAACAGATGTACTCCTAATGTTAGGAAATTTCTGAAAGCACCACTGCTGTTTCTATGACCACAAACAAAGAACCTTTTACCTCTGAGAGAACAGAGGTTCACTGTTGTATGAAAAATACTGCTTATGGCTGTGGAGTATATGGTAACTCCTGTGTGGAGGAAGAGGGACTGAAGAAGGGTGTCAAAGAAATAAAGTCCACATAGATTTTGCAGTATCTAGCCATCCCCAAAGACTCCTGAAGAGATTCCCACAATTAATTAACCTTTCAGTTAAAGTCTATAGTTTCACTGGTAATAATATTGCTCTCTTGAATCTCCTCTCATGGAATTCTGTTTTCAATAGGAAAATATGAGTGTTTAAAAATACATTTAGTGTTTGTCCCAAGGTTCTTTATACTTCTTAAACACATATTGCAGGCTGCTGTATACATCATCTGACAAACAAATGTCAGCTGAACTCCTATTTCCCTTTAAATAAGATATAAAAGTACTCAAAAGGTATTCAGAGATTTGTGAACTACATGTGCCCCTAAAATGTGGGATTTTTTGAGAAATCACATAAATTACTGTGATGATGAATGTTTGACTATAAGTTGAACAGAGACAGAAAAAGGCATGGAGGAGGAAACAAGAATGGTTTTCTGTATATATAAAACTGGAAGTACTGAGGAGTTAGCTTCGTCCTTGATCTTTATTCTTCTCCCTGGTGATTTTTAAAAATAGTGGCAAATGTATTGATCCTAAGAACTGGTAGATTATATTGTATATTCCATTTCAAAACAAAAACAAACCAAAACAAATATATGCAAAGCATATTGTGTCTGGTAGTGATCAAAAGTAAAATTAAAAGTCTGAGAGCAGTATAATTCAGATATACCGGGCAAATATTTTAGCAATAGGAGGAGTTTTTTTGTTTGTTGTATATTCTGGGTAGATAACTTCCAGTATTTAAAGCCTGATATTGGAAACTGAAACTCTGTTAGTTGCTTAGTTACATTTTTCAATATTGTTAAGTATAACCTATATGGTCACAAGGAGGGTTGAAAGCCATATGTTTTGGTATGGTAGCATATTAAGGGAAGAGAATATAAAATTTAGGAAATTGTATAAAGTATTTTAAACCTTTCTTCTTGTCCACATAGACCTTGCCTAAGGCATCATTACTAGGAAAGGTAGGTTACAGTAAGATTTATCAGTTACATGCAGAGCCTAGATTGATATTTACATGAAGAAATAGAAAATGCATGAGCTGGCCCAGTTGTGGATAGTGGAGTTATGTCCTTGTTGAAGTAATTGAAACTGATTTTCTGTATTAAAGCCTAATATGAAAGATAGTTATTACCTTTATAAGGAGTAATTGATCTTCAATATTCTTAAAAAATAGGAAAGGATAATGCTTACTTGTTTTTTTAGTATTTGATTATTGTTCAATTGGCTGCCTTTTAATTTTTCATATTACATTATATTAAGTGTATCAATGATCACTTTAAAATTAACAAAATCTCCTGTTTGTAGTTAGGGAAGGCTGTTAAATGGATCAAATCCATCCCATGTTTTCTGCCTTTTTTCATGTACTAGTTACTTTATTTTCTACTTATCTGTTAGAATTTTAGTCTTATGGTCCAATTCTTTAAGGTTTTTTTTTGGTTGTGCGCTTTTTTGTTTTGTTTTGTTTTGCTTGTTTGTGTTTTTTGTGTGTGTGTGTGTGGTGTTTTGTGGGGTTTTTTTTGTTTGGTTGGTTGGTTTGGTTTGTGGGGTTTTTTTGGTTTGTTTTTTTTTCTTTGAAAGCAAAGTTGGTGTTACCAGATTTGTCATATATTGCTGCAAACACCTATGTGAAGATTTGCTATGAAACACATTAATATTCATATTTACTTCATGAGTTTATTATCAGGATATGTTAGAACAGTTTTGTGCCTGATTAAAATGTTAACTAGCTTCTGAAGGAAAGTGTATATGTGCCTTGTGAATTGATATTCAACTTTGTGGATGGCTTTGAAAATCTTGAGAAGTAACAGTAATGAATAGGGCTGCTGACTTCATCATTGTCTTTACCTAAGCAATGCCAATTAATGTTAGCTCTGAATTTGAAGAAAATATGCAAATATTTCTAGAAGTCATCACATCTTTTTGAGCTTTTTGCTAGTCTACAGTATTTTTTTTCAGTCATAAGAAAATTTTAAAAAAATTAATTACCAGTGTTCTTAGAATAATTTTAGATGTATCGGATGCAACCACTTATGGTTTATAGCAGTTTTCTCCTGGAGATATCTGTTTATGTACTTGTTTCTGGCAACCACATACCTATAATATTGATGACCCAATCTTTCCTCTGTTAAAAGTGCTGACTGGAAAGGTGTGGAGAAATACAGTTCTTTAATTATTAATTAACTCATATAAACAAAAACTGTGCAAGCCCCCTCCCTTTTCTACCTATTGTTTAGTAGTCAGAGAAGTTCTGTGCTGTGATGGTGACCTGTCATATGTATCCATATTAAGTCATGTTAGTATTAACACCACACTACATTGTAATATGGTTGTTTCATCAGCTTGAGTACGTGTTTCCTTAACATGTCTCTGTAGAGTTGATTTCCCACACCAGTAGTGAGATTTGTTGAAACTAGGCCTTTCTCCTCAGCCTGGTAATGTCACTAGAAACTCATACCAGCTGTAGAATGCTTAATTGTATTGGATTTTGCCTTGATGGCCCACATATGGCAATGTACATATCAATCTCCTTAAACTGTGCTTGGCAGAAGGTAATCTTGGGGGGTAGAGGTATGAGAGGCGTGAACAAATTTGAATTTACAATAGATTTATCTTCTCCTTTTTCATTCTGTGTACAACTTTCATGTAGCCCTTATGGTAGAGGCTGTAACCTGAAACTAAGCTGGTTGTGCTGTGCTTTGAGCTTTCATTATTTTATTGCAAAATCTGAATCAGAGGCTTTTTTCATCTGACAGTTTAGGTGTCTAATAGAAAGTAGTACCTGAACAGGTAGTGACAGCTGATTTTGCACTGAAAAGTTCCCTTATGCAGGATTTGGTGCTATCAGAGCTATCTGTATAAAACTTGGTGATGAAAACACACTTTTTAACCCTTTGGAGAATTTTAATCTAAGTCTTCAATTTGACTTTACTTAATCATGTCACATTTATCCTATGATGGCCGTAGAAAGGTGTGAAAAATCCTAATGTGCACTTGCCCAGAAGTGTAAAAATCAGACTCAGAAATATGCATCCATATTTCTATATACACAAGAGTAAATTCTATGATGTGAGCAACTGGAACATACATAACATGAAAAGGTGTCTGAAATAGAAATAATAAAAGTAGGGATATAGCTTTATTTTCTTGGTTTGTGTCATTTTGAGTGTTTGTTTTTTTGTCTTTTACAACAGGAATATTAAAGCATATCTTCTGCTTGCTTTAAATTTTGCATAATTTTGTTGGTTATTACCTGCCTCAGTTTTTCAATTAGAAAATGCATAGCTAGTTAATTTGATTAATTACTACCTATTCAAATGACTCAGTTATTACATAGTCCCCGAAAGAGAAATTTCATTCAATTTCTGCTTCCAAAATATTTACACATTTGTACCCTTAAATTATCTACAATGCAGTCTAGCTGAAGTTCCGTACTGCTGAAAGAAACCACTAGAGGAAATAATTTTTAAAGTGGAGAAGTGAATAGTATTTCTAGAACTTGAAGACAGGTAACATTCAAATAGAGCCTGATCCTGTAATACACCATGGTATGGGGAAACAATTTTCAAGCACACTAGCACAAAGCTCCAGGGAAATCAAAGAAGTGTCTGCCCAGACACTGGAAATTGCTGCTTAGAACTTCATGTAATTTTGTGTAATGCAGGGAAATAATGTATTGGTAGCTGTTTTCATGTATGTAATTATATTTTTTGATGAGCCATAGATAAAGTGAATCTCATTTAGTGAAACAAAGGAATTAAAATAGTGGATTTATTTTGTCATATATTTTATTAAAGTTTTCTTCAATTAGGCTTCTTTGTCATGTTTAGGAAATTTAATATTCAGTATTGTGATAGGCTATAAAAAGCTTATTATTTCCTCACAGTAAGGTTTGGGGTTTTTCTTTTGTTTGTTTTTGATAGTCAAAGTCTTTTTATCCCTAAGATAAATTTAATTAATGTATGAAAAATATTGATATTTTCCATTTCTCATTCAGAAAAAGTGTGAGCTTTGCAAATGAGAGTAGACTATAAAGCTTAGTTTTTAAAAAATTCATTCTATAAACCTATTCACAACATTACTGATATAAACAAGACCACTAGAGCTACCTACCTACTTTACCTGTAAGAGTGAAACCACAGATGTATAATTGTTCACTGTATCATGGTGGAAGGTCTTTATCTACCATAGGGTAGATTCATCATGGAAAGAAACTCATAGATTTTGTATTTGAATTTGTGCCAGTAAATTAATACCAAGGAACAACAGTGGTCATGGGTATCATCTATCCTATGCTATCATCTCTATTGCTAAATTTCTAAGAAGTTCAATAGAATCATTTTAACTAATAAACATTCTTGGTTGTTTCCAGGCACCACTGAGCACAAGCAAGGAAACATTCCTAATAGCTGATTTGGATGTTAACACTGTCTTGGAACATAAGGGAACATCACAGTCTGGATATAAGCTAATCCATATCACACAGGCTCAGTGTTAGTGAAGAATCCCTGGTATAATTAGTCTACTAACACAGATATAAATGTGAGTTCTAAATTGCACTGATAAATTCATCAGTCTTTGTTAGTTCATTTATTATGAAGGGAAAATTTGGTCTTTAATAGCTTTTCTTGCTTCCAGTGTCTTCCATAGTTTGTACTTATTCCTTTCTTTCATGTTTTATCCTCACTAGGTCTTTCTTTTGCCCTCTTTTCCACCCTCTTTTAAAAATAATGATCTATATATCTCCCATTTCACGCAAGAGCCTCTTTCTTTTTGTTCTGTCACACTCCACCCACTGTTCTGTTCTCCTTCATTGTCCCTGTTCTGTTATATCCTTGAAGCTTTTATCCACATTGTTTCTTGTCTTTTACTCACTCACTGTCACAATGAAGTTGTGATGCTTTAGTGGTTACAGGGAAAGGAGGAAAAACTAAATTCACTGCATTGAATTGACTTTCTGAGAACAAGTCTTTATTTGCACATCTAAGACTAATCACAGTTGGATGCTAATCAGGTTATCAAGAAGTAAATGTATAATGAAATAGAACAATTCATTTATTTATGAAAAATTTAGAGAGAAAATAAAAATAGCATAAGAAATGCAATATTCCTTTCTGTTACCCTGAGACCAATTGGAATAAGTGCAGAGGAGACTCAGTTCCCCTTGTATTTATCACAGAAACCCTCAAATAATATTAAGCTTCTTACCTTCCTCCCCTTTTGGATTAGACTTCCATTATACATACTTCTGTAAGTTCTCAACTGTACTGTTGAGACACTAAACTGAAATTCGGTGTTGACTGCTATTCTGTCATGTTGTATTTCTTGTTTCTTTTGAAAATCATTTTCTTGCATAGATAACCATTAAAATTTGCTTCAAAACCTGTTCAGTTTTATTCTATACAGAGTATCTTTATATTATGAAGCACAATTTTACCAAGTAAAAATTAATGCAGATTGCTCAAAAAATGTCAAAATTGGATGATAATTTAGCTAAGGGACAAATCTACAGCTGTTTTAAAATTAAGAAATGCTGTTTATCTTTCTAATGTTGTGTTGATTTACAGTATCTGTGTATTTGACTTTATATATCCAAAATATATTGAATATATATTCAAAAGATTGAAGGTTAGCCTTCTAATAAACATTCCTAGTAATCATTTGTATAGTTTAAAAAATGCACTACATACTATCACCAAAACTTTAGTTTACTTCAAATGCAGCAAATTATTTTCAGGACACCACAGTCTTGAAACTGCTGATAGCTCAGACTCAGACTTTTCTTCCTAGTGCTTTGCAAAAGATAGGAAAGATCATCTACAGACTACATAGCATATGTAAGGGAAGCAGAAATTATAGTCATCTTGCTTTGCTCTCTATTCTGTGTGCAGACACATGGTGTAGTGATAAGAGGTGGAGATGATGGTAGAGCCAATAGCTGCATAACTCATATGGCCTGTGGTTAGACTGGTAGAACAAAACTGGCATGTAGGAGAAAGCTTGCTTTGTTTTATAAGAAATTTGAGCAAATACTCTAAAAGGTGCCTCTGATTTATTTACACTGTCTTGTCTTTCTAGCCCAGAGATGTTGACTTTCAAAAATTTTAGTCTGTGTCTTGACATTTTATACAAATAGCTGTCAGCTCAGACTCAAAGTTCTTAATCTTCTCCTTAGGCTGCCTGAGTTATTTCCTTCTTTTAAGGTGAAATGAAGTATGTACTAAAAGTGTCTGTTACTGTCTGGTGCCAAAACAAGAAATCCATTCATAGGCAAGTGTTTATAGAGTTTACAGTTAAGTGAATCGAATTCCACCCTGAATGTCACTGAAATCTAGAATTTTCTAGCTAATGCAAGCTCTCTAGGACATTGTACCCAGATTAAATTTTTGTGTTACAGATTCTTATTATCCAATATGTCCAAGGAGAATTCACATGCCTAAAGTCTAGCACAGCATCTTCTTTGATTATTCAACCTTCTTTTTCTTCTTTTTTTCTTTTTCAATTTGTTTTCTCTTTCAATGCCTTTCAGAGACTCTACTTTGTTCCTTTGTTCAGTATTGAGAAGCTGTCTCCTGACTCTGATCATAGGTCCAGTCTTGCATTAGAAATTTAACAAGTGGATAAGTGATTCTGATTCCTTCCTTGCCACTCATGTTTTTCATTACTTTCATTACATAATTTTCTTTACTGTTTCACAGAGGCATGCACAAAGCCCTTACTCATTGTTCTCATTGATACCCCTCTTTTATTATTATGCTTAGGAAAAAATAACATTTAAAAAGATGATGTTTTGAGATCATTGCTAATCTTTATGGCTAACATATCACTGTTTCCTTGTAGTCCTTGTAGACAGGTTTTTGTGTATATTTGCTCTACCTTATACTTAGGTAAAGGGTTATCTAACATTGTCTGTCTAAAAATCACCTATTCTAGCATGTCATGTCAACTCCCTTTCTAGTTGGAGTAGAGAGATAAATAGCTAGCAGTCTTGATTCATACTCCAGAATTCACAGAAGGGACCTAGTTCATCACACAGAGCAAAATTTAACCTAGATATCTAGCTTCAGACAGCTAGAGGTAAATGAGAATTATTGTACTATTAAATTGTAAGTCATCAGATATGGACAGAGAGATATGGACATTTTTTCTTCTTTTGTCATGCAGGATTTAGTGGAATATGATCTAGGTCCATAATTGGACCTAGACTAGTTGCCAACATTAAACAGTTATTAACATGAAGCTGAAAAAAAAAAAAAAAAAAGTTACTACAGTAAAAATATAGAAAAGTAACAACAAAATAAAGCAGAAAAACATGCTTTTAGGAATAATCTTTCTTTAGAATAAAAAGTTGTAGATCCCTACAGTGTGACTTTCCCTGTAGTTCACTTCTCTTAGATATTAATATTTTGATGTTACTGACCATTTCAATTGAAATGACAAAAAAGCTCCCCCACAACACAGTACAATATTAGAAATAATGTTAAGGGACAAATTTAGATCAATGACTCAAGATTTCATTAGAAAAACTGTGTCTTTAAATCTATAGCTGGGTATAGACATCTATATCTCTGTCTCTAAATCTATTATTGCATTTTATCTGGTTATTTAACTTCAGCTGGCAGCTAAGCACCACACACCCTCTTGCTAATTCCTCCCTGGTGCGATGGGGGAGATAATCAGTAAAGTAAAAGTGTGAAAACTCGTGAGCTGAGATAAAGGCAGTTCAATAGGTTCAGCAAAAGCTGCACACACAATCAAAGTAAAACAAGGACTTCATTCATTATTTCCCACAGCAGTCAGGTATTCCACCATCTCCAGGAAAGCAGGGCTACGTCATGTGTAGCAATTACTTGGGAAGACAACATAATGTAATATAATAGATGATATCTATTATAGATTAATAAAAACTTTAGACTAAGCCTAACCACTTTCTTTGTTGTTGCAAGATTCAAGTAGAATTTTAGTACTTTTAAATAAAACTTTTTTTTTTAAAATAAAATTCCATCTGTCAAAGCACAGCAACAATACATATATTGACATTAATGAATGTCATAATATTTTTGATATAATGGCATCTCATTAAAATATATATATATAAAACCCCTTTATTTTAATAATATTTCAAGATATGCAATTTAAAAATGTCTCAAAGATCAATGAAGTTGTTATATACTTATTTTGTACCATTTGCCTTGGCATTCTGAAGAGCACATAAGTAGACAATACAAGCAAAGTATATTGACTTTAAGAAATATCTATTTGAATTAAAGAAACTATCATAGGACAATCTTTTTTTTATCATAAGTTAAGAAAAAAGTTATAATCTTTTAACTGTGTATTCTGTAAGCAGAAAGCTGCTGTTACCTGCCTTATGATAGTACTGGGATTTTTTCTCGTTTTCCCAGTCTTTCAGTGCACACTGTCACACAGTGACTTTAAAGTCACTAGACAACCAAAACAGTGGACAACAATTGGTTATTCTGGACAACCAAAACAATGGCCAATAGTGGATCATAATATAAATTCTTCAAGTGGGTAAAATGATCAAACCATATCTGTACCACCTCTGATTATACAGAAAATGAACAGTGAGAAAATGTGCTACATAAAGCTTCAATGCACGGTGTAATTATCACTTTCAATCTGTTATGGATGATTTTTCAACAGCACATATATTAGCTTCCCAGCAATAATGTTATGCTTAGCTGTCTCATAAAGACTGAGAATCACAGAGGTTTTACCATACTCTGATATTTGTCTCTACCAAGTTCTTGTTCTGAAGAAATAATGTAATTATGAACCATATTACCACTTTTATTTTCAAAATTAAATCAATATTTTCTTGTTTACCAACAAAAAATAATTCCCTTTTGGTTATATGAAACCAAATATATATGCTGTCTGTCAGCAACTGTTTACAAGGACAAACATCTATCCAGAATTACATTAGATACCTTACTCATTGGAAAAGAAAAGCACTGTTCTTCTCGAACTGCGTAGTCTAGATAAATGATTTGAAGGTCATAGTGGTGAATATATCCTGATAATTTTTTTATTCTGTATTTTTTTGCACTTCTTTCAAATAATTCTATCATATTCCATTAATAGATATGGGCCAACAGAGTTTCTTACTTTTCAGAGTTATATATTTTTACTATGAAAAATTTTAGCTAATAAGATCTGAAGTAATAAATTTTGCCAAGATTTGTTCTTATATTTTTGGTGGTATTTTTTTAATATCTACAGTGTTGCAGGTTTCTATTTCTTTTCTGTACATTTTACTGGGGTTTTTTTAAGGTTTTGCATTTGTTCCCATTTTAGTAGCTTCACAACAAAATATAAAATGACAAGATTTTATTGAGATAAATGATTACTATATATTCTGGAATATATTAATCAGAACATCATTGATTTAGACAGTATAAGGAAATGAAAGTTATATCAGAGGTATTAGTCTAAGATGTTGCAAGTAACTGGAAGGTTGAAAATAGGATTATTTATACTATTGCTCATAAGTAGAAATTCAACACATACAGTATCCTGCTCCTAATCTCAGGGGTAGACTGGTTACCCTATTTTGAGTCAAGAGGGAATTTATATGTCACATCAATTCTTTAGCTTATTCTAATGTGAGAACTGTACCAGATTCTATGATTATCTATAAACTTTACTTTTCATGTCCACTACTTTTACAAGTCTCCTGGTGCTGAAGGTGCCCTTTCTTTCTTCTCCCAGTAATTTTGATTAATATTGATACATATTTGAGTTTGATTCACATGTGTAAACTCTATGTGATCCATAGTGTGAAATAAATAACATGTAAGGTAAATAGTCCTCTAAAACCTTCACAAGTAGATATGTACATCAGGCTTACCTGCAAATACTGAAGGATAGTTATAAGAGAGGTGATCCCATTCTGCAATATATATCTAATTTAAATAAAAATTGCAGTTCATGAAACATATCCTGCCACATCCAGAACTGATGTTTTCTGATTTCCCCTGTAGTGCTCCATTCCCAAGATGATGTGTAGAACACCAGTGTTTATAAGAGCCTATGAGTATGCAAGTTAATTAATGGTCTAGCTTACTGCAGCTTTTTGTTTAATTATGCTACTATTTCTGACTTTCCTGTTAAAAGCTAATAATTTTCATCAACTGATTTATTTTAAGTGTCACAGAAGAAATAAATTCTGGAAGTCATAAAGTCTGAATGAACTGGGGTAAATGAAATGCAACATGGCAAGAAGCACCGTTGTCTTTAGTAGGACATAAAATGAGACTGAATATAAAATGAGACTGACTTGTTATCCTTGGCACAGTAGTGGTGTGGCATAAGACAAGAGCTTGGAAAGCTAAGAGAAATGCAATTTTAAAGAGTATTGGAGGTCTAAAGAATCCTCTTATATATATAAATACATATACATGTTAGTGAATAGGAAATTCCAAGTGAAGAGTTTCATTTCACATACAAGTATGATGAAGGGAACAAACAAAGATATTCTTTGCAGCAATACTTTTATTATATTATAGGACTTGATAGCCTTGGCTCTGAAGTCTAAAGAAAATATTGTGAGAGACAAAGAAAATAAAGGTCCAGGAGACAAAAAAATACTGGCTAAAGAGACTATTATGGCAGAAGAACTTTTGGTGTTCAGATGCCTATGTGATATATGAGCTGAAAGGAAAAAAAAGTCAAGGATACCCAATAGAAGTAAATGGGAAAATGGCTGGTGCTGAGAAAGATCACCATAAGGGGTACAGGAAGAATGTTGAAATGAAGATATCCAAGGAGAAGGGACCATTCATGGTGAGTGAGAGAGCACAACCTCAGGTTCTGATCCAAGCTAAACAAAAGGAATAAATGTATCTCAGGCAAACTGAGCACATGCTCTTAGAGACTTCTGTAGTACTGAAAGCTGTAACTCCAGAACTGCTGGTGTTTTCCATGAGAAAGAAATCTGTGTTAGCAGGCCCATATGTGTAACTATCTACTGTTAAACTTTTGATAAATATATACTGCAGAATTGGTATATATATTAATCTAACTGGAATGTTGCCATATTTTAATTACTAAGATGACTATTTCTACTATGTTTTTATACATTTCATTATTATTTATAAGTATTATTCAAATAAAGATCAATTTGGATGAAAGCATGAATAAAGTCCGTTATTATTGTTAATTAAACCATAACTAGCCATGTAGTTGTGAAAAATTTTTTCTTTGACAGATATTTTTACACTATTAACCTCTTTCTGTCATATAGCAACAGAAAAGAAACAGAGAAAAAAATCTTTTTATCTGTCAGAGGGCAAGGAAAGCTAGTGTAACTGGAAAAGAGTATGAACCTCAAATGACATTTTTTCTATTTCCCCTATTTTGTGGAACTTTTCTCAAGTTTCCAGAACTCTAGTGCATTTAAAATGAAGAAACAAACAAACAAAAACCCACAAAAACCCAAACCCAGAACACATCCTCCTAACTTTTAAATGAATATGATAAAGCAGATTAAAATAATTTGTGAAAGATATTAATCTTAAAGGCAGCAGAGATAGTAACAACGCACTAGTTTCCTATATCAGCTGTACCTCTGTCTAGTATCCTTGCTTAATCTATATACAATATGCACTGGAAAATCTAATCAATGGCCTTATAACATTAATCCATCTAATTTTGTTTATGAATTATTGTAGCAGCATTTCAGATTGACAATCTCCTTTCCCCTTTCCCATAAACGCAGACATCTGGAAAGTTATTCGGAAGATAATTGTTTTTTGCTTTGTTTTGTTTTCTATTGAAATATTTTTCAAGGAAAAATATGTTTTACTATCACAAAAATATAATTAGTATAGGGGAAATTCATGTAATGATTTTAACTGAAAACAACCTAAGATCTTCCAGATCTTCCAGAATAGGTATAATTGACCCGTTTTTCATGTTTACTTCCAGAATTGCTTACTCTTACAGGAGACACAGGAATTTAAACCTACTCTATCCTACTTAAAAACAAACAAACAAACAAACAAACAAAACAAAACAAACAAACAAACAAAAAACAAAACAAAAAAACAACCCAATACAAAAGAAAAAAATAAGTTCAGGTCATAATGCTAAGGTATTTTCTGGATTTCAGCATGTCTACAAAGGAGGAGTAAGATTGAGAAGAATTTGAGGTTTGAACAGAGTACTCTAGTCCTCCAAAGAGACAGAGTGCATTTATTTAATAAAAATCAAATCAAGCAGCTTTGAATTGACACAGTTGCCTCTATAATGAGATGATTCTATTATTTTGAATACACAGAAGTTGCTTTTTGAACCATTCTTGATTAACAGTGTATTTATTTTCTGTTTCCTTTGAACTAAGAGCTTTTTTCCTTCCTTGCTGTTCACATATATATCTCAAACACCAGCTTGTCAGATGATGACTTTGAAGCTCCAGTAGCTGTGGACATTAAACTGCACTGGCAGAAAAATAGCTGTGATGTCAAAAGGGAACTAGGAGGTTATAGGCTTTCAAGAAAGATTAGTACAAAGTTTTCCAATGACATAGGAATTAAAAGAGAATGACAAGACAAAACCAAAACTCTTTAGTAAGCATTGTTTTGGCTTTGATTTACCTCTGTGATCTGTGAGAACTAAGTATGTCACCTGTACAATATGGTACAGATGCAGCTGGATGTGAACCAGACTGGCTTTTAAGAGATTAATGTCCAAAACACATACATTTAACCTGATTTTAACAGTGCTCACTTCCTTTCCTCAAGACAGATAATATATTATTCCTTTCCATTTGAAGCCTGATGAAAAAAAAATATTAGTGTATTGCCTTATTTTAGATTTCTTCAGTTGTACCCAGAAGGAATAATGCCTTTGACTAAAATGGTTTCAAGTGAAAAACTCTGATGAACGTAATGGATGTTGTTAATTAAAAAGACAGTGACTGGGAACAAGAGAAAAATACAGGAACGAAACTTTATTTTTTCCTAGCTTACTTGTAATGACTCTGTACACATACACAACACATCAAGAGAGAAATTCCCACAGAGAAGCTGTATCTTAAAAGGTATGTTCACAACATGGTGTCATGGAGGCTAATACCAATTACTGTCTCTCTCCTTCTGAAGGCTACACTTAATGTCACCACTTAACCCTAAACTTGCATTTAGATTCACTTGATTACCTTTTCTTCTTTCTCATTTCACTCTCTCCCTATCCCTGCAATCCCACCTAATGCACCAATTGCTTCATTAATTTAAATCATTTGCCTTCTTTTGATAAGATCTCTCTAGGATATCAGGAAAATTAAAGCTGTCAAAACTATATACAATTAAAATTTGTAAAATTAATGGGCTGCAAAATAGTAAAGAGTTTGCAGTAGGCAGTCCAGATGATCAGGTCAACAGGAGACACTATTAAAATGATCATGATGAATGGTGACAGGTAAACTCTGCCATGCTGAAAAGTGTATTTGTTCAGAAAATAAGTGTTACTATAAAAGTAACATGAAATACAGTTGTATTTAAAAAAAAAAAAAAAAAATTGCTATCAGTATTGTGATGATAAAGTCCACTATTTGTATGTAGTGACATGAAATGCTATTAAACACTAATAATAGAAACATGGGCTATGGATGGCTACTAAACCTACCAAATATCTATTGTGGTGCTTCAAAAAGTAAAAAAGAAATCAGTCATTCAGTTGAAATTTCATGAAAGGAAATAACATGACACAATTACAAAAGTGCTACATAACCTTTGTTTCCTGACAGATGTTCAGCTGTCTTGCAATACAAGGATTAAAAAATATTTCCCACTGAAGAAAAACGTTGTAAGAGCATCAATCTCAGTGGACGAAAAGAGACAGGCATGGTAGTAAGCACAATGCTACTACACCAGTACTTTTGATGTACTAGTTAAACAAGGAAAAGTAATTGATTTTAAGCAAAAATAAGCCATATGCCTCTTCTGCATAAAGGGATGACCTCTGGAACCTGTTAGCTACCACTTACTGGTACATTTAAAATGCAGATTTTAAACTCATATCTTATTTTAGCTTCTTTTTAAATTTGCACTAGACATTTGAGCAAATATCAGAGAACAACAATCTGCAAATACCCTGTTATAAATATTAATTTACTCAACCTTTGTTTTATGACAAAGTTTTATGACTCACCTGATTTTTTTCTAAACAAAATTAGCTAATCCAACTCAGCAGTTTCACATTGACTACTGGCTAAGATGATGTGTCTTAAACAATATTCAGAACAAAGAATTTAACTGTTGTTGGAAAGAGAACAGAGGCAATGTACATTACTTCGTATGTAGAACTTTACAGTAAGCCTTTTCAAGGGCTTGCATCAATACTAATTTCAGACTGTCTTCTCACTTCCTTTTCTATTCCTCTGGTTGCTCATCTCAGAGAGGAAAAATGATACTTTTCCTTCCTGATATACTTCACAGACGTTACTGTGAAAGAGCCAGGATCTGTATCATATTACAGGACAAAGGATGGGCTATAGACATAAAGAGGAAAATATTTGAGCCAGTTCAGAGTCATCTTTGAAACAGAAATGCTATGAGTACAGCTTTGATCCTATTATTAATAAATTTATTTATTGCTTGCCTTAGTTTTCCAGTGAAGGTGATTTTCAGAATGAAAACTGATCAGTCTGCTTAATGTTTATCATACTAATTTGTCTGTATTATCATAAATCATTTCTGGACAGGAATCTGTAGCAAGCCATTTGGCCTCAAAAAGCCCAAGGGCCTTGTCTTCCTGAGTTTTCAGGAGAAACCAGTTCACAGTGTTGTCTTGTTACCCTAAATTCAAGAGAAGTTCTAAAACAGAGCAGATATTTGGAGATCTGAATCTTTTGTTTACCATTTTTGACATCCTATTTTTTCTTTCTTCAAACTGTAACTCTCAAGTAATCTTATTTAAACACTTGAAAATACATATAGATAAGATTTAAATTGTTATTTGTTAGATTTTCTTTAAATGGGGAACAAAAAAATTTACTTTCTTTCAGAGTTGTGGCCTAAATCATAAAAACACTCAATGATCGAGTGAAACATTGTCCATCTGCATATAAGATGTCATGTGCCTTTCTGTTCTCCGTATCAGAGCCTAAGTCTGTATTTAAAGCTGAATTGATATCCGTTGAGTTTTAGTTTCATAAAAGGTTGTTATTTAAGAGATTTTTCTAGTAGGTGTTTTGCACAATCAGCTTTTCTCAGATCTGGTAGATCCTGAAATTTCCAAGTTCCATATAATTCTGCAGTTCTTTGACTCATTCTACAGCTGCTTTTCCCTACTATGTGAAAGATTTTATCTTTCATAGAGAAGAAAATATATTTATTCTTAAGCACATTTTGTCCCAAAGCATTTTGCAAAATGACACATTAAAGATGAACCAGATGGCTTCTTCCAGCATGGCATTTAGAAAATCAGATTTTGATCCCCTGCATTTCTATACGTGCTCAATGAGTTATGAAAGAATTCAGCAGTTCACATATGAGGCAGGAACAAATTACACATGGGTATATGGGATTGTAACTCCTTTTCTGTTAGCAGCATCTGGAGTAGTGTTTACTCCAAGTCACATGATGGGGAAGATGCTGTGATGACACACTCTCTGCACATTTTCTGTTGCATCTAGCCCCACTATTATTGTCTACGTCTATAGGATAAAAGCACTACAACTGTGCTTCCATTTCCAAAACCAATAAACTTCCATATTTACATGCATTAATGTAGTTCTTAATTTTACCATATTCATGTATGTAAACATACACTTGCTGATGTGGAAATGTTTTGTGTCTTTTCTTCTGAATGTTGCATGTGAAATTTCTAAATAGTTTAACTACTGTTAAATGGTGGAGGGATTCAAAAGAAAAGATTTTGCATAAAAAGCTTTTATTATTTTATTTTATATCCCTACAGACTATAAATTTCATCATCTGAGATTGAATAGGTGTGTGAAATGAGAACATTAATGAGATTTATACACATATCCTCACTGGACAAATTTAATAATTTCATAGAATAATTTAGATTGGAAAAGACTACCATTGACAAGCACTGCACTAGCACTGGCAAGTCCACCACTAAACCATATCCCTGATGTCACATTTACACATCTTTTAAATACTTCCAGGGATGGTGACATCACCACTTCCCTGGGCAGCCTGTTCCAGTTCTTCGGTGAAGAAATTTTTCCTAATGTCTGATCCAAACCTCCCCTGATGCAGCTTCAGGCTGTTTCCTCTTCTCTTGTTACCTGGGAGAAGAGACTGATCCCCACCTCACTGCAACCTCCTTTCATGCAGTTGTAGAGAGACAAGGTCTCCCCTGAGCCTCCTTTTCTCCAGGCTAAACATCCTTAGTTCCCTCAGCTTCTCCTCATAAGGCTTGTGTTCTAGACCCTTCACCAGCTTCATTGCCCTTCATGAATATCTTCTGTTGTGAATACTTAGAAAATTTAGTTAACTATGAGCATAGACTATTATTAACTGTAATGTTTTTAACCATGATTTCAATGATCAAAATTAAATAACTTGCAATATAACAGATGCTAAAAGGTTGTGAAATACATTATTCACAGTAATTACTGAACATGCCTGAATTCTTTGGGTTGTTTTCTGGTTTTGGGGGGGGTTTTTTGTTGTTTTTTGTTTGTTTTGTTTTGTTTTGTTTTGTTTTTTTTT
>JANHGN010014405.1:0-80497 GCA_024605025.1 Megaceryle maxima
TAAATCTTGCCAGCAGTGGGCCTAGTATAGCTTGTTGCTGTGTGGGAAAGTGGCTGTTTGAACTTCTGCCCCACATCTGAGGCAGCCTGCAGCATTCCTGATGAATGCATTGACCACTCTCAGAAAAGTGTTATTTCTCCTCAGAAAGCTCTGCAGGCTTCCTCAACTATTTTCATCTGGCACTATGGAAAAAATAAATTGTGGGTTAGACCTTAAAATGATCCAATATCGACCTTCTGATTCCAGACCTTCCTACACCACAAACAGCAATGGTTATATATTTATAAACTATGAAAAATTAAACATGCAGTGAGCTATAACAGCACTTTAGAAACAACACACTGAGAGTTGGCACATACTGCTGAGATTACTCAGATACTTTCATAAACATGTGGGCTGCAATCCACTTGCCCAGCACTGGTAGACTATTAATTTGTTGTTAATAGTAAGAGTGCTAGGAATTACTTGTTAACGTATGTTCATGAAGCTAGTTAGATTGGTCAAGACTTCAGAAGTGCTTAGACCTCCACAATGTTTACTGGGAAGTGAAGGACACGGAATAGAGAGTCCTTTTGGAAGTCTAGGCACTTGCTGTTTTGGGGAGATAAATGCATGGAGTACAGTTTTGTTCCAATCCTCCTGTGTGCCAGATGTTCAACAAGGACACTACAGGTGTGCTTCTGGCTTCACCTCACTTAAAAGCTGCTGTCAGGAATGCTTTTTAAAAAAAAGTTTGTCATTTAATAGAGTTGTGGGTCTATATTTATACCCATTCATGGAGAGACTGAGGAATTTTATGATGGACCGACAGTGTTGTTTGAACAGCCAGCCTTAAGTTGGGAAGTTGCTGTCTGTCTCCATTTTCTTTGTGATAGTCTGCATAACCATGTCAGTCTGGCATGTTCAAGAAATAAAGGATCTCAAGCATGACAAAATTATTTCCTGAAACCTGTTTTTATAATGTGCTTTCCTTTTTTTTTTTTTTTTTTTGTCCACCTTTCTTTATCACCCTGGTGCTGACTGTGGCAGAGCTTCTGAAAACTGGATACAGCAGGTATGTTTTACTGTAATCTATAAAGATCTACAGTTTCCTTACCTTGGATTCCTCAACTCAGTGACTGCCAGCTGGACATAGAGCCTCCCCTCCCCTCCTCAAATTTCTGGATTCTAGTTTAGATATGCTGCTGCAGTAAATAAAATCTGAAATGATGAAGGCTGAGTGTGCACCACAAACTTCAGACCAAGTGTCTCTGAGGGACACTTGGATAAAGGACAATTTAGAATGACAACCTAGGTACATGTAATTAGTAGGATTAACTAAATATTTTTAAAATATTTTTGGTTTTGATAAAAGATTATTTACAGTCTGACAAAAAGCTCTTTGTTTGTTTTAGTCTTGTCATCATACTTTGTGTATAAATTTTGCCATTTTTTTCCTCCAAAATCATAACAGGGATGTGGGTCAAATCTTCATCCCACTGGAAACAAAACTGTTACACTGGTCCCGGTGACCTTGATATAAATAACCCATTCTGTATCTCTTTCCTTTCTAATAAAAAAAAACAACCTGAAACTTGAGCTCTGTTTTTTTTTTTTCCAAATTCTTAGAAAGATTGTTTTCCTGTTCATGTACATAAAGATAAACATGTGCATGAAAAATGAATATGTTACTAGCGAAGTAGTCTACAAGCACTGATATTCTTGGCATCTAAGCCATGGGGAAAACCCAGTGCATCTAAGACGGGTTTGCAGCTATCAATCAGCTTTGTAAAATAAGGTCTTGTTTCCCTTCAGGCCTCTGGAGACCCCTGAAATGCTTTATTGGGGCTAGAGAAAGGTGAAATGGAATCATGTTTTACAGAATGAACTCCAGTGCCAACTATAATACTAGTTCATGATGTACCAGGGTATATTTAGCCTTTTGAGTGTTTGTGCTAATGTTAAACCCCAAATGCTGCTTAAAAACTCACACATACTTAAAAAACCTGATAATGAACTGTTTTCAGCTGTGAATATTGGACTTTCTGAAGGATAGAGCTAAAAAATGGTTTAGGTTCTTGAAGGTTAAATAAGTCACTAAAAGGACAGTTGTCATAGAGTTGCCTGATAATGACAGTAAATGAAATGGTCCAGATAAAGTATGTCCTAAGGCAAAACACTCTGATCCCTTTTTTTAAAAAAAGGAGAAAGATCTGTGATCTTAGAAAGTTTTATTATACTTTTAATATATAAAATGTTACATACCTTTGCACTTCAATTTTTCTCTGTCTTTACAATAGCTCATTATTCCTCATCATATACAGGCTTACAGGTCTTCTCATAATTTATGTCTCCCGCTGCTTGTTTGAAGTATCCAACAATGAGAACAATTATGCTTTCCTTTTGGTATTCTTTATTTTCAGGAAACAATGCATCGGGGAGGCCGTTTCAGAGGTGCAGCCCCTCACAGGGCAGCCGTCCAAAAAAGGCAGAAGTTTGAAAACAGAGCTTAAAAACCTTCAGGTGATTCTTCCCTCATTTGTAATTGTAGAGCCCAGTGAAGTAAGCTAGATTGATTTGATGCCTATGAGGGTAAGATCTAGCCATTTTACTTCAATTTTTCTTTCCTTCTTAATAGTTTATACCATTTCTTGTATTGGGCATCAGAAATATATTATTTGGAGCTGGTTGTATGACTTCTGGTTGATAATGCCCAGAACCCCAAACGAGAGAAGCTTATAACCTTACTAAACTTACAGGCTGAAGTTTTTTGGGCTGCAGTTCTTCTGAAAACTCAACCTATTTTCTGCAAGTTTGTTCTTGGCCTAACAAAAATGTCCTGGAGAAAAGCATATCATTCTGCAGCATAAAAAAAAAAAATGTTCAGGTGTTAGAAAAAAAGTTCTCAAAGGAAAATTGCCTAGCTATGAAGTATTTATCTTCTATTATTTTAATAAAGACATATCGTTTAATAGTCCTAGTTGTTATCCTAATAAAAAAAATCAAAAATCAGTTTACTTGTGCTCAGTGGCAACTCATCTAGCATCTGATTTCTTTCAAAGGCCTCTTTTACAGTGAACACATCCCATCTCTTTGTTGGCCTTCACCTTCAGGCTAGAGACCGACATTTGTTCCTGGTGTGGAGCTTGGTAAAACTTTATCTGGAGTTGCTGCGCTTGGGTAATGAAGTGATGGATACAGGGACCTCTTTGGAGAGTACAGAAGACAGGCAAAGACACTTTCCACACTGAAATGGAGTAGGACTTGTCCTGGCATGCACAGGCTTGTGGGCAGAAGAGCTCAAAGAGAAGTGGCATGACTTGGAGGTGCAAAAAAGGGTAAGTATGTTGGAATGTCAGGAACAGGCTATTGGTACAGAGCAGAAGAGCCAATGCTAACACTAAAATGCTTCTTACGAAATGAGAATGTGACTGCATGAATCCTATATGTCTCAGATGAAGTGGTTTGTTTATGAATTAGGATTTCCCATAAAGGAACCTGTTCTGTGGTTTTTTTGAGAGCAACTAGACCTTCTGGATTCTTGCAGGCTGTCAGTGCTTTTTCCTTCATAGTCTCTCTCTGCTGGATGGCTTTACTGAATGCATTTTAATACCTTCTGAAGAACCACACAAAAAACTTCGTGGTACTCTGGTCTCCATGGCAAAGGTTCAGCTGCTATTGCTTTTGAATATGAATTTCAGGATATAGTACTGATAATCCTATTAGTCTGTCTAGGAAACAAACAAACAAACAAAAAGAAGTTAACTTAATGTTGGAGGTAATCTTCTTTATTACACTTGTATGAGAACATATGTTTCAAAGAGACAAAAAAGCATTCAAGAATGGCTGTTTCATCTTTCCAGGGTCTCATATAAGTTGAAGTGCCATATTTTGACCATATAAAAGGACTGAGAAATTTTTTGGTTTACTGTATATTAGCAATACCCTTACCCATCTCCTGTACTCTATTGACACCTGGGTAAATCCTATCCATTTATAAAAACAGAGAGCTATAATGTGCAGTTGGGGTTCACATTATGAACTCTACATAGTTCATAATAACCTTTTGGATTTGAAGGAAAGTTGGCAGGAATGCCTTCTGCTAAGTGACCTATGCAAATGTGTCTGCTGTTGCTACATGTAGAACCTAAGAAGATGGTGTTTACTGTACTGGTTCTCTCCTGGGAGCTGGGAAGGAGGACACAGCAGCTCTTTGAGGCTTGGCAGAAGATAATTAGAGATGTCACTCCCAACTCCATTCCTGCCAAATACAATTAGAACTTTTGCTGGGGGGAACATCATTTAAGGGTTGTGTTTAAATCTTAGAAGGAAATTTAGGACATGTGAAATATTTCATTTTCAGCAGCTGATACTGTAAACAGAATGTAGATACTAGCAATAGGGTAGAATTTGTTTTTTCTTTATATCTTGTATTCAAAAAAGTGTTTATTGACTTAAAAAGGAAAACTGAACAAACAGAATAAAGAAGAAAGCATGCATGGCTGCTTTGAAGGAAAGAATGTTTTTATTTCATACTTTGAAGAAATTGTTCAAGTAGTTCAGCCGTGTAAAAATGTGACCCCTCTAATGCTGCCAAGGGCAGTGAGATCAGGGATAATCTGGTGAGGAAATGCAGCTCACGCAAGCCAAAAGGAGAGTTTTAAACTTACAAAACAATTTTTTCCAAGAGGGAAGCATGTGCAGAAGGGGAGACTTGTACTGTTCTTTGCTTGCTGAAGGATCCCATTACCTGTTTTGAGGAATACTCTCTCTGCTCTCTGGAGATGCATGTGGATGTGAGGGACAATTTGATGTATCTTCTCCCTCCATATTCCTTTTTCTTCCCAGTTAAAAGCTCAATATAAGAATAAAGCAGCTTTGGGAAAGCTATATAAAAGTTACATTTCATCTTCCATTATCCGTCTTCCAAAAGAATAATGGCAAAAGAATTTCTGGTAGGATAACTGCCAGAAAGAGTAGACCAAATTGGTACACTGCAGCACTACTACATAGTGATACAGAAATCAATGCTTACCATTGCTGTGGTAATGGCTGATGTGCACATGCCAGTCTTACCATGATTTTGAGGGTGTGCAAGTTACTATTCATATTATCATGGTGCTGTAGTGCCCTTGTACACTGCTGCATACACCCTCTGACTTCCATTTCCTGTGGTAAAATTTAGGCAATGCTTCCTCCACATAATAGAAGTGGGGAGGAAGGAGAACTGATGGAGACCATTACCTCCTTACCTGTCCCTTCAGTGTTGCCAGGTTTGTGTGGTTCTCTGAATACTGAAGGGAACTGTCTGAAAGAAGGGTTCTGTTGCATAGGTAGTCCTAGGGTCCTCACATCAATTTAAGATAAAGTCTCGTATAGTAGGTCTTTCTATTTAGAGAGAGACATACCCCCACCCACACTCTGCTTCTCCCAAGATGTCATTGGCTCCTTGTCTTTGGAATAATATCTTTTTGGTATCTCTGTTGTGAAAAACTCCAGTAAAATTGCTCAGTAGTTCTTCGCAGTTCCAAATATAAGGTCTAAAACAGTCTGCTTCAGACAGTCCTAACCCCCGAGTGGTTTTCTGTGTGATCTGGAGGTACCCTCTGGCCATGCCTAGGTTTGTGCTACCAGGATCGTTGTCTGCATGGACAGTGAACATTGTCTTCAAGATGACTTTTTCTAGGACATTGTGGGCATACACATTAAGTGGTGTAGAGTATTAAATGTCTTTTTGTTTAAGCTCTTAAATTGCTAAGGTATAATACCAGTTAGTCACATGAGGAGCTTGCTGGAAATTTATTTACTACTTTTTGTGAAGAATTAGTACCCTACAATAAGGGCACCACAGAAAAGCTCAAAGGCAGTTATTTGGGTGATGTCATAATCATGGAGTACCCACTGAATAGTGGGGATAAAAGGTAATCTTGAATAGCTGTCCATTTAGTGATTGCTGCCCACCTTGCAAGCTCAATGAGGAAGAGGTCCTGCAGGAAAAACAAACAAACAAAAAACACAAAAAAACCCCCCAAACAAACAAGCAAAAAAAGAAACAAAACAAAAAAAGCACAGTGGTAATGATGCTAAATAATAATTAGTAGAAAGGGAGGGAGTCTGAGAGGAAGTTATACTGACTACTTGAATTCTGACTTTAATTTAGTGCTTGACTATGTATCTTTAATGTTCTTTTGAAGTACCTGTGATATACAGATGCCCACATACCCTCTTTGCAAACCCCTGTAGTCCAAAGAATAATACTCACATGTTAGGGTGGGGGGTAAGGGGAAAGTTCCCTTTGTACATAAGAACATGAAATTATTCTGTCAGTTTTTTCCCCTTCCTCTGGAGAAGTATGAGTCAGTGAAAACATGGGATTATAGTGGAATGTCTCCTCTGTATAGTTTTCAGTTTTACAAGTATTGCTGTACTGGAATTCAGTAATGACTCAAGAGCAACCACTTCTGAGTTGCTGCTGAACATGGTCCAGGGGCCCTAAAGGTCAACTTAAATAAAAAATAAAGATTTATTTATTTATTTAAAACTGCAGCAAAACAAGATTTAGGTATGTTGCTACTGAAACTATCAAGGTACCAATGATGCACTTGCCTATTATTTTCATTCATCTACATGATTATTTCTTTAAGACATGTACAATTCCATAACTACTGTTACTTTAACTCTTTCAGTTTCATTTGATCGCTACTTTTGTCTTATGCTATCTTCATTCTCATAGAGGATTTACCAGTGCCACCTTGCCACCTTTTCCTTAGCTCTGATTCCTCTTCATACATTTCTTGGTAAGCTTTAAAATGTTTCCTTCAATTTGGGCTGTCATTTTTTTTTTTTTTTTTTTTTTTTTTTTTTTTTGTAAAGGCAATAACATTGCTTTCTAAAGCATCTTTCTATTCTATGGACAACAGACTAGAGGAGTCTTTATGCCTTGTTCTCATCCTTGCCCTGTAACTTATTTTGGTGTAGTCACCCAGCACTTCCATTCTCTTGTTTTCAAAGTCTTCCCTGGAGCTGTTTGTGCTACAGATGAAGTCTATAATGTCAAAATATCAATTTTCCTGAGAGGGTAGTGATGGTATACCTATTGTAGCAAAGAAAAATGGTGGTGCTATACTCCTCTGCACCTCAGACTTTGTTCCTTCACCCTGCTGTATGATCGATTTGCCCCTTCTGGGAAGAGAAAACTCAGACACAAGTTAGTGGAATTCACCAAGCTGGGAATACAGCACGTTAGAAAGAGATTCTGCAGGAAAACAATGTAACCTTAATGATAAACCTCAAGCATTAAGGGATGAGTCACTATGTAGTACTTTGTCCTATAATGCTCTTGCTTCATGTCATTCTACTACCAGACATCCTTGCTTTGCTCAGGAATCAAATCAGCAGTGCTATGTTTCACGCAGTGGTTTGTTTCCTTCTTCATTATCATGGTACTGGTGTTTCAGTTCACCTTTTTTTTTTTTTTTTTTTTTCCCAACCTGACTGACTCTGCTCAAGTTTTTAGGATTTTTGAGGTGTTTCTCTTAGCAGTGTGCCCAGGGTATTTGTTTTGGCCTCTATGTTACCTTTATATTTACCCTATCAGTATTACTTTTACTCCTGGCCAGTGATATTGGTATGCCCCTAGCACCCAGGTATGTTCCTTCTTTCTTGTTTGCTCAATTATTCATCAATAGTTCTGTTTCTACCTCCCTTATCTCCCTCATGGAATAATACAACTGCTTTAAAGATAACAAAGCCAGAAATTATTTTCTCTCCTCTGATTCTTTCTATTCATCTTTCTTTTCTCATTGGCAACATTTGTGTAATTTTTGTTGTTATTGCCAAGAAAATACCTTTCTAAAAACCAGTGGTGGTTTGCTCTGGACCCTTCTCTCCCACACTATCAAAGCAGAAACTTACATTTTTAACCACAGTTCACCACAATTCTTAAATTTAGTTCAGTGGATAAGTCCTTCCATGTAGTTCTTCTTTTGTGCCTCAACATCAACCATATTATCTATGCCTAATTCTTTATTTCCCTACCTACCCTCTGCAGTCTCTTAAAACTCGTGCAAATCAGACTGATTGCTTTCACTTTCCTCTGTTCCTCAATCCCCATCTTTTCTGAAGACTACCCATTATTAGTCTAGTATTCTCACCTTATCCTTATTATGGCTGTTCTGTTTATTCTTCTCAGCTCCCTCACCACCTGCCAATTAATTTTAATGTGTGTTTTTAGCACATTTTTCTCATACCTTTATTTTTCTACATTATGCTTTTCTCATCTTGTCCTTTGGATTTTTTTTCATTAACTCCTTTCACTGCTTGTTTGTTTCCATAGTTTAAATGTCTTCCTAAAAGGTGTTTCTGTATTTTGCTGCTTAATCCCAAGTATAGTGTCTCTCATGGATCAGCATTACTTGTTTGCTTTACTAGGTTATACTACCCTGGAAGGAACTGAGCTTGCCATTTATTTCTTTATGTAATCCTCCTCCAAGAGTCAGACTGGAAACTGTTACAAGTGGTATGGGCCTTTTATTTCCACATTCATCATTGTTCTCTTTCTGATCAGAACTAGGGTAATTTTAGGATTGTATTTCCCAGAAAGACAGAAATACAAGACGACTTCTTTCAGAAGGGATCAGAGATGTAAGAACTCGCAAGCATATTCTTTAGTGACTGAAAAATATCACATTGGGCAGTCCAACTGTGGAAGGGAGAGGAAAACTTTGGAGAGGTTTCAAGGCACGACTAAATGTAACACCTTGGTCTGCAGACAGTTTCTTAGCCTTTTTTTATCCTATGCATTTTCATCTGATGTGCCAAATACAGTTGGACATAGATTTCGGGAGTGCTGAATGAGCCACAAGGAGAAAGAAAAACACTACAAAACTATGCCTCTTGGGTGCCTGGAAGCCTGGAGGCAGAACCCAACTGTGAAAGTAAAATACTTCTGGGTTGGGGATTCGCCACACTGGCTAGGGTCCTGATTTAATCTCAAGTCTTTCTGTATTTGAAGTTTCACTCAGCTGCAGACAGATATTTTTGGTGGAAGTCTCCCCTTTCACTAAAAAAACCAACATTTCTCTATCCTTTACATCTTTAGAAGAAAGAAAACTTGCTATTACTATGCCTGAAAGGTTCATAAACTAGAATGTGGTTATTGTATGAAGTCTTTTAAATATTTTTAAATTAAAAAATGTCCTATTATGATTTTTAAATCCATTCTCTTGATTTGGGTGACAGATGATTTGTCATTTGCCATCACAATTGAAGTTTGATAGTGCTGAATGCAAATACTCTTCATTCCTACCAGAGATGAAGAGATGTGGAAGGATCACTTCCTTTGGTAGGCCTTTGTAATAGGAAGGATAGTGGAGGAGCTGAGTATTTTCATTGGAGAATCACTGAAGAAGCTGGATTTATATGTTACAGTTACTGGGGGAAAAGCCTTGTCATGTACAAACAGAGAAAACTGGGGGAGAGTTAAGAGAAATTATTTCATGTGGAGGCATGTCGGAGAGAATAAAGATCCCTTAAAATGCAATTAGATGTAGCTAAACCTGGAGTGCACTTATGCCTCTGGTTCACACTCAGAGGTGGGAAGCGTGGAGACCTGTAATAAAGCACCCAGGCTTTTTAAAGGCCTGGAATGATGGCTGGCTCCCCTATGCAACTCAGTGATGCATGGCTGCAGGGAGTTAGACCAAGCATTTGATTTCCTGTCTGGCTTATAGGAAGCGGAATAGAAAGAGGAAGGAGAATGACAGTGCTTCTTTGAAAGGGAAAGGGTGTATTTTAGATAAGGGAAGCTTGAGGTATCCAGGGGAAGCTGCCCTGGGCTTTTCATGGGAGGAAGAAGGACAGATAGGGGAGTCAAATAATAAGGGCTGGTCAGGAGATTTCTCACTAGGGTGTCATGATGCTCGTTATCCTGGAAGGTGAGAGCAGCCTGTGGCCACTTTTAATACCTTATTGAAAGAGTGTGTCTAGTTCAGGGGCTCTGATAGCCAATTTACTTGCTTCTTTGACACCTGAGGAGACTGCCTAGATGCAGAAGCAGTCCATCTCATGTATACTTTAATTTGAATGAATACTTTAGTTGGAATGTCAGCTTGCAGAACACAGGTGCAGTGCTTTCGGACCTCAACCAGTATGTGTGGGTGCTGCTACGCCGAACCAGGCAGATTTGTCAGCTTGGGAAACATCTACCCCGTGGTCCCTTGAAAGATGTAGACAGACATGACATTATGAGGTGGATACAGACTGAAGAAACTTGTCTGCATGATGGCTTTAACATGTGCACCTTTTTCTGACTTCTGCACTGCAGGGTGTTGTATTGTCTGTACTCCAGAAATAGCTCTAAAAGGAATTGTTCTCCAGGAGAAAAAACCTCTCTGAAGGAGAGTTTTTTCCATGCCCTGGAAGAGTGTTCATGCAGACTCACAGCTGGGCTGTATTAGCAATAAATTATAGGAAATGGCAGGTAGTCTAGTTGAGCTAATTTGGGATTAAGAAGTACAAGAAAAGTCTGAGAGACATGGGCATGTTTAGTCTGGAGAAGAGAAGACTGAGAGGGGATCTTATCAATGCTTATCAATATATAAAGTGTGGGTGTCAAGAAGATGGGGACAGTGACAGGACAAAGGACAACAGGCACAAACTGGTATGCAGGAATTTTGTTCTGAACATAAGGAAAAACTTGTTTACTTCGAATGTGACAGAGAACTGGAACAGTCTGCCCAGAGAGGCTGCAGTTTCCTTCTCCGCAGATATTCAGAACCCACCTGGATAAAATTCTGTGCAACCTGCTCTATATGAATCTGCTTTGGCAGGGATTTGGACTAGATGGTTCCTTCCAACCCCTACCATTCTCTGATTCTGTGAGGGAAGAGATTTGCACCTGCTTTCCACCTACCTGCAACAGCAAGGGAATATTTGATTTGGGGTGCCTGCATGCCTCTCTGGGCCAAAGTCACAATTTGGCATTTTGTCATGCCAGCAGTGGATTCTCATTTTCCTCATTGTCGTCTTGCATAGACATATTCAAAAGCCATGAAATCCTTATGTGTATTTTAGGCATTTCAGTCCAAGCTATGATCCTGTCTCTGGGCAATGTGTTTCAGTGCTGTGCCACCCTCTCCTGTGGAGGAGATATTTCTTAATGTCCAGCTTGAACCTCACAAAATGTAACTCGAGGGTGATGCACCTTGTGTTTTTATCTGGCACTGTAAAGAAAAGTTTGGCTGTGTCATCTTTGCAACTGTCTTTCAGGTTGCTGTAAGCTGCTGTGAGTTCTCCCCTTAGCCTCTTGTTTGCAGAACTGAAGCCCAGGTCCCTTCAGCCTTTTATCACAGATACTGTGTTCATGGACTCTGACCTATCTGGTCGCCCTCTGCCAGTTCCTTTTCTTTTTCTCCAGATTCCTCTTGAACTGGGTTCTCACAGCTGCCACAGTCTCTTGCAGATGTGGTCTCACCAGTTCTGAGAGAGGCTTCCTTGGATATGTTGCCCATGGCCGTCCAAATGTGTGCTAGTATACAGTTGGCTATATGGACAGGGTGAATACAGTGTTGGCTGTTATTCAGCCTAGTGTCCACCATCACCCCGAGTTCTTTTGAGCCCTTATCAGTTGCTTCCCAGCCTGTCCTGATGCATGGAGTTGTTTTTCTCCAGCTACAAAACCTTGGGCTTCTCCATGTTGAGTGCCAGGAGGTTTTTATTGGGCCAGTCCTCCTGTTCTACAAGATTTCTCTGGATTCACATGCTACTCTTCAGCATGTCAACTACTCCCCTTTTCCTAGGTGTTAGGTCACCTTCCCTGATTGTTGTGATTTTGCATATATGGTAGACAAGGACCTTGATGTCAAATCAGCCAACACTTTCATCGCTCTTTGGTAAATTCTTCCAATTTGAGTTAGTTTTTCTGTATTATCTGCAACCAGTTGCCCTCCTACTGTTGGCTGTCCTCCTTCCCAAACTCTGTGGTAAGCACAAAGGAATTGGACAAGACTTTAACTTTGAAGACTAAGGAAAAAAATAAGCATTGAATATATTGACACTTTTTGCATTGTCTGTCTCTGTGCTTGTGCTGAAGTACATGCTGTCTGTGCAGGTACTGTTGGGATGTTCTCAGAGTTGGTGTAAATCACCAATGCTGATTTAAAAAAATACAGCTTTATATTGCAGCAGATTGGCCCTGTGTGTGGTACTTAAAAATGTGTCTTAGCTGAGATGCAGTGCATTCTGTCTGAAAATGTCTGTTCAAAATGTCTGAGGCAACCTTCATTTTGATGAAACAATCATGCTCTACAACTGCATCTAATGTAAAAGAATAGACATCTGTGTTCCTTGAGGTTTTATATGAGGTTTTATATTTTAGAGAACAGTAATGCTGATATAATGACTGTGACTCAGCTGGTACATAGCGATTTGTTAAGTTGCAATGTGATGTAGTCTTTGGAGTGCTTTGGAGAGGGCTGCACAGAAGTAATGCAAAGGGAGACAGACTAGTCTTCATACTTGGGACATTTGTTATGTTCAGGGTATTTGTGTTCCCACCAGAGCAAAGGTAAGAGAACCGTGTGAGCCTGACATCCTCCATTGTTTTACTCCTACTGACAGGTAATAATCCAAACAAGAGCTGACCAGGCCAGTTTTCTATCATTTGAAACAAATTATCTGATCAGAGAGAATCAGAAGAATTTGATGAAGGTGGACCAGAACTGCAGGACAAAGTCATGCTTCTGCAAAACAAGAACCTTAAATATAGTGCTCATATAACTTGTTAACAAGTTAAGATTAAAAGATAACAAAAGAAGCATTTTTTTAATCTTTTTTTTTTTCTTTGAAACTCTTTCCCACTTCAAAGAACAAGAAGTTTCCTTACCAAAATGAAAGGCAGTGATTTCATAACAAACAAGTCAAACCGCAAGTGCTTTGTGTGATAGTGACCTGCTGCAGGCAACATTGATGAAGGGCTCATTTCTTTGTAGTGTAGGAACTGAAGACCGCTGGAAAAGCTGCACTGGATCATGTGCCATCTGAGCTCAGAGCCTGGAAAACATCCACCCAATGCCTGGTGTAAGCTGGAGTGGTTTCAGTCAAACTTTAGTTACCTGCTATGTCCCTGGGCACGTTGCAGCTATGTGAAGGAGGAGACTGGATCTACAAGCCATGCTACTCCCTTTTGTGTCCCACGTGCCAGCATCATCTCAATGGACCCTCCTTCAGCAGGAATTGGGAGAAATGCCAACAAAAGGCCATTGTGTTATCTTTTCCTGGTAGAAGATGAGCCTTGTGTAAAGTCTCATATTGCCTTGTGCTATTTCTGCCCTTCCACAACATCAAAAGATAATGTTTGTATCTATGCTAAAAATGCAGCTGGGAATATAGCTATGTTTTGGGACTCAAGTTTAACAAGAATTAAGCTCACAAGGAGTACTTGCAGTCACAGAACTATACTAATGGTTGGGTATGCTGTGGATTTCCTTTTTTCTTTGGGAATATCTGAAGCTTAGTAGTTATCATAAATGCTGGACCTTGAATCACAACTCTTTTCTTTTTGTCTATGTAAGACAAGTATATGAAGATTGCAAAACATTTTGATTTTTTTAATAACTAGAACTTCCGTGACTAAATAAATGTCCAGTAAGTCCTATATGAGGCAATTAGTGTGCTGGAGTATTTGCTCCAAGACAGTGTTGTGGTGGTTTGCAGTACCAAATGATCTGATCTGCAGGTAAGAAATGCAGCAGACTCATTATTCATGATCATCAATGCAGATGAAAAAAAATTGTGCTTAAATATCTAACAGTTTTCATACATTTAAGCAAAAGCAAATAAAGAATAATGGTCCCAAAAGTGAAAATACTGATTACTGTGAAAATACTTTTCACTGTTCATGAACTGTTCATAAGCTGTATCTGGATTCTGCAAATCTCTTCAGTGGATCATTAGATGAACAATTTTCAATTTACTTGTGCAAACTATTTAGTTTGACTATTTGGCCCCTCTGATATATGGCTGATTGCACGGATACATAGTTGTTCCTGGACTGAAGGACAAATTTTTAGGCAGTAGAATACTGAATAGTAAATATTTGTGCTGCTGCATTGAAAAACTCAATTATGTGCAGGCATTTTGCAGAGAATAGATATATTTCAAGCATTCACATGAATCAAAAAGCTATTCACTGGAATGTTTATGAACTTCAAAGCAGGGGTACATGAACAGAAAAGAGCATAAGTGTGCTTCAGAATTCAAAGAGACATTCTTAAACATTGCTTGGCTGTGCCAGCCTTAGGCCAAGTGTCAATGCTGTCTCTCTGCTTACTATTTAATATTCTGGTGATATATGCACTGAACATTTGGGATGGCAAAGTATTCTAAGTTTCTGTTTTTCTTAAAATATTTATGTCAGCTAGGGATGTAATCTAGGTGACTGCTCAGAACTGCAGGCAGTGGGGGAAGGGAATCAAGGCATTAAAAATGACTGTCGTCCTTTGCAGGAGAGAAAACTTTTTTCTTGTTCTCTCTTCACAAAAGCTATCTTGAAACTGTTTGATTGGGTTAATGATCCTGGGATCGGGAAGAGTTTGAGTAAACTGTCACCTGTTTACTGTTGAGGGACTCTGAAAGAAGGCTGAGGAGAAATATGTGATGAATTTTGTTTGTTTATGTGGAATTTCCCAAGTTGCACCAGACCACCATGGAGATACTGAGAAGAATAGAAACTAACTTGAATCTGGCCACTGGCCAAACTGGATTGTCTGGACTACAAGTGTCATATTTGGAGCATGGTGTAGCTGTTTGATTAATAAATTACATGCAGAGTTACCATTCATCTTGTGATTCTGTGGCAAAGAAGTAAATACTAGAATATCCCATGCAGGAGAGTAGTTCGGTGCTGGAACAGGTGCCTGGGGAGGGTTATGATACTTCCATCAAAGATTTTCAAAACTCCTTTGCATGGGGCCTGGAGAAACGTAATCTCACTATGAAGCTGGCTGTGCCCTGAGGAGTAGTGTGGACCAGAAGACCCATCTAAGTGCTGAAAGAGTTGTCCCCATGGAAAAAGCAGAGGACGTAAACCATCGAGAGTAATATCTGTTTCCTATTTGGGCTGCAGGACATAATTCCAAAGAGCATAATAGCTGGAGTCTCATCTCTGTTCTGAGAGTCTTGTGCAGTTTCTTTATTCAGCCTTGATTTTTCTCTCGTGGACTTTATCTCATCTCTAAAGTCATGTGAACTGAAATTTGATGCTACATTTTTTTTCTCCTCTTATCAGAGAAATGCTGCTTTGTACTATGTTATCTGTCTTGTCTAAAAACACTTTTAGCATATTTTTAAACAACATAAATATCAGTCTAGGAAGTGAATTATTGTGTAATTAGATACAACAGTATGAAATGAAAAGGAAGGTTTAGGACAGATAACAGGGAAGCCTTTCATCACAAAACTTCAAGGGATGTAGCAGATTTGTTGAAGTAATTTAAAACTAGTCTGAGCAACTTCTCAAGGCTAACACTGTATAGAAATATCCTAGATCCCTTGTCTGCAAAATACTGAGCTCTTGTAAGTTCAGTTAGAGAGGACAGAGCATGTATTAGACTCTAGTCTTTTTACATCCCAATGATTTCCACAGTAACATACCAAATTACTTTATACATAATATTTCATTTTACAGGTGCTAGCCTAGACTGTAAGCATTCTTAGCAGTAAGGACTTCTGGATATCTGAAAGTTTGGCATGATGTTGTACCTACATGCACTCTGGAGAAGTTTGATAGTGTTTGTTTCTGTTTGAGTACAAACAGGAAACCAGAAAACTTTCTTTCTTGGGGTTAGACTGCAATGGCTAGATTGAAGCTAAAATATCTTCACCTAATTTAAAATAGATGGTTGGCTACATTCTTATGCAAGTGAAAAGGGTTACTAGGTGGAAAGTCCAAGTGGGTTACCTAAGCAACAATTGAACAGCAGTAGCTGTTAAAAAGAAGGAAATATGTGTTGGTGGACTTGGATTTTCTTCAGCTGCTGTAAAAGTGAAGCTACAAGAGAAGATACTTGATGTAACCTCTGATCACACAAGGTCAGTGCAGCTATCTGACCACAGGGTGGTCAGTATCCCCCATCTGGTGGGATATTAATTTGGATGATGATAGTTCATTACTGTCCAGGTCATGTTCTTGCTCAGCTTTATAAATTCTCTGCTGTAACAGGTCAGATGTCACTAGTTTTTTCTGAAAGCTGAAAGGGTTTAGAGTTCTGGTTTGAACCAGCACATAAAGATGTAACATTATGTTATAGAGCCATTACCATTACAGAATAAATTAAATGGAAGGTAGCGTTATTTCTAGCTTCAGTCTTGAATAATTTTATCAACTTTTATTAGAGAGCAGCTTAGAACATTGAGAAACTTGTTTTTTCAAAATATGCAATATTGTTCTTGACCATGGAGAGAAGTTAGTAATTTACTACTTTCATAGAATCATAGAATCTTTAGGGTTGGAAAGGACCTCTAGGTTCAAGTCCAACCTTCATCCTTAACATCTCTCTATCCATTAGATCATAACCTCAAGTGCTACATCCACTCATTTTTTAAACACCTCCAGGGATGATGACTCCACTACCTCCCTGGGAAGCCTGTTCCAGTGCCTAACCACTCTTTCAGTGAAGAATTTCTTCCTAATATCTAATCTAAACCTCCCCTGATGCAACTTGAGGCCATTTCCTCTTGTTTTATCATTGGTAATTTGGGAGAAGAGACCACGAGCCTCGCTACAACCTCCTTTTAGGTAGTTGTAGAGAGCAATAAGGTCTCCTTTCAGTCTTCTCTAAACTAAACCACCCCAGTTCCCTCAACCTCTCCTCATAAGGCATGCTTTCCAGACCCCTCACCAGCTCCATTGCCCTTCTCTGGATCTGCTCCAGCACCTTAATGTCCTTCTTGTACTGTGGTGCCCAAAACTGGATGCAGTACTCAAGGTGTGGTCTCACGAGTGCTGAGCAGAGGGGCAAAAGATCACAACACGTTTGAAGCAAGGAGGGTCTGCTTTGAGACAACAGTAATAAATTTGTAGAGCTAGGACAACTGAAATCTGCTGAAAAGTGGGCTTGGACTTATGCAGGGGTAATTCTATGATGTATGAGAGAGAGTCACTCAGTCTGACAGTTTCTCCATACTTAAACAAAGTATGCTGATAAAATTTCAAGGGATTACCAGTCATGTATGATGCATAGTTTACAGATATTTGTATTACTGAGTGAATCAGATGTGAGAACAAAGTGAAAGATAGCTGTTGTAGTCTGTGAAATGACTAATGACTAAGGTTATGAAGGACTTTGCATTTTAAAATCATTCTTAGTGAAAAATGGTGTAGGAAACATAGGCTCCTTGCATTCTGATGTATCGTCACCCACCTTGGTCTCTCATCCAAGTCATGAACCTATTTACAACATTACTTTTCCTTTGATGAATATAATATTATGTGTATGAGGCAAGATTTCACGTTTGTACTATCTGGGATATTTTCCGGTTAGCATTTTGTTATATGCTGTGATCTGGGGAGAAAGATTTTGTTGAAGCTCAATGAAATATCAAGGTGTTGATACAGAAGCTCATGAAAATGAGATTGTAGCAGAAGACAAGAAGGCTGAACCATTAATTGTCTTACTGTAAAACTCCCAGACCAACAACAGCATCAGATCTAGTAGCAACTGCATAGAACTACTGATCACATACACTCTTTGTTTTTAAAGAAGGAAGAGCGTTCATTTTTTGGTTTGAGTCCTCAGAGGTTTAGCAAAACTGGAGATGTTATTGGTACCAGGTCAAGGGAGGAACCTGATCTACTTGTTATGGTCTGCTGTTTGCAATTCAGCCAAGATGGTAAAGTGTCTGTGATACTGAAAGTGGGCATCCTACTGTCAAACAGCTTAAACACGAGGGCTTTCCAGTTACTGTGATGTTGTTTATTAAGAAGATTGTACTTCTGATCTTGACTTCAGTTACATTAAGTTACATAGGAATTTGCTCTGTAAATGCAGACATCTCTTCTCCCTGGGAATGCTGACTTCTGCAAGTTCTCATCTTGCTGACCACTAATTATCTTTGTAATTGAATAGCATTGTCCTGAGACATGTGAATGAGATAACCTGTGCAGCTGACAGAGAGCTTGGACACACTCTGTATAATCTTGTCCTTGTAACTTGAATGCTTTCTCTTTCAGAAGTAAAAATGAAAAATTTTCTGGTTATATTTTGCATACTATATGGAAGAAAAATACTGTTTATCTGTACAGAAATTTAATTCTCTTTACAAATTCAAAGAAATTATGAGGTAGGAATGCCTTTCGTTAAACTTATTTCCGATCTGATTTTGCAAAGATGGAAGTATCATCTTCTGTGTGGAAAAGTGTTTGTGTTTTGGCATTGATTTCTCATAAAAAGTAGTAGTAAACATAATGAAAATATTTATTTGAATAATAACCACATGTCCTGTGTCAGCTGTGTGCATAAAATTTTTAGCTATGATTATTTCATCACAAAAAAACCACAAAGAAACAAAACCAACAACCAACCAACCAAAAAAAATCCTAAGAAAAAAAACTTTCATAGATTTCTCTAAAAAAAGCTATGTTTAAAATTCTTTAAATGAAATTGCTTCTATGAAATTGTCTATTGTCTCTATGAAATTTGTTAAAAGGGAATCTAATTATGACTAATATTCACTTTCTGCTCACATAACTTGTTCACATTTCAGGATGCATTCTTGTCTGCCATTACATTAAAGCAGGAACAGTCCAACTACTCTCACATAGGTCAATTCATGCTCATTCCCACCAGATGTCAGTATGATATAGATAAAAAGAGGCACCAGCACAAGAAGAAATATTCCCGCTCTGCAAAGCTTTTCTGCCAGAATTTATTAGCCATGGAAGTCTTGTAAGGCACATTCATCTCTTCAGGTCCAGGATAATGAAGTCTATAAGGAACAGCCTTTACTCTGAGGTGCTGGCAATCACCCAGGATGCCAAAATGCCAAGGTTGAGTCTCTGAATTTGAACTGAGGGCAGAGTCTGTGGAGATGTTCAGTAATTAGGGCAAGTAGCAGAAAGGAGATTGCATTAGTTTATGAGTATCTTGGGTTTTCTGGTTTTACTGGATACATTCCCGTGGTCAAAACATGAGGAAAAAAATCCCTGTTTCTTCTCTCTCCAGCACCCTTTTACAGTTTATATCCCTAGAGCAGTAATAACAGTTAAGTGGAACCTTTTGCCCTTGCAGTGCTCACATTTTCCATTTTTTCCTCTATTATTCCAGCATCTCTTCCCCCCGCCTCATTTCTGAAATTTGTCTTAAAATAATCTGAAAATGAAGATACGATTCTTTAAAAGGCATTCATTTCATGTGAGAACTGTGCTGCTTTGAACAATGGGAGAAGGAAATAAGAAGTCTTCTTGTGAAATCACTTGTATGTTTCTTTGCTTCTTTGTTTTTCAGCCACCTTGTCGTCTTCTTGGCAAATTGAGTCACTAAAGACTCCTGAATTCTGCCTGCATGGGTGGCAGCAATGCAATTAAAGGAAGGTACTACTAAAAATAATGGGCCTATTTTTTTTTTCTGCATGAGGGTGGACATTTACTGGGGGAGATAAGGAAACTTTATTGCTCTTGTTACCATTTGTTTGTTTCTCATGCTATCTGGGAGTATGTGTCTGCTGGTCCCCAGACTCTTTGGCTTTTCCCACAGCTTCATGCTTTGGGCTCCTCTCTGTCCTGTGACAGGTGACAGGGTCATGGACGGAGGTGGAGTTGGTCACTTCCTTTACACCAAGCTCCATTTATCCTTGTTTTAGCAAGGCAGGGCTGGAAAAGACCGGGTAGGAACTGAAGGCCACCATCTTAAACAACTGGCTAATAGCAAACAATGCAAACCCTCTGAGACTCTGCAGAAAAAAGATCAAAATAAATACCTGCTTATCTCCTGATTCTAGGGAAGATTTCAGGGCATATCTTCCATCTGGAGCCTACCTAATCTTAAAAGAAACACTTCCATCTACTCTCCTTTATGGGGAAGGGGAAAATCCAGGCATGTGAACTGACATCAGCCTTCATACTAGGGAGCCTGCATCTTCCATAATCCTAACTGGAGCTTGATCCACCTTCCATAGCCAGACTGGATAATGCAAGAACAGGATGGTATTTCTTGTATTGTGCAAACTCTGACATTCATTTTTCAAAATTACCAAGGAGTGTCATGCAGCAGACTTTTTTATATGCCTCATTATACTTTTTTGGCTAGTGTATTGCAGGCTGCCATATGGCTCAATGCAAAAATCTTTATGGGTATCTGCTGTCTCTCATAATACATAAAGATATGGTAATTAACACTAATTAAATAAAACTAAAACATATATGAAACATAGCCCTACAGATTAGGTAATTGAAGTATATTGGCCAAGTCCTTAGCTTTTGTTGAAATGCTAACTGTTCAAAGTTGATGTCTCATGAAAGGACCAGTAACACTCTCCTACTCTTTGTGTGCTTATGCTGTGCAGACATTCCTAGTGCTGGTGAGTTTCCTTATTTGTTCAAAGTACAAGAACAGGAATGTAAATATATGTTGTCATTTTGAGCACAGCTGGAAAAACTAGTTGCAACACAATAGCATTCCTTGCTGATGCTCTGAATGGGTGAATTTTTTCTTGACTGCTGTTCTGACGTCAGTGGCCCTTTTGGATTCACAGGCCAAACCTGGATTATGTGGTATCAGGGCTGAATTTAAAACCTGAGTTAGGAAGTAGGAAACAGAAGGTGGATTTGCTCGCATGACTTTATCTGAAAAGTTGTTGAAAACACTCAAAAAGCACAAATGATTGCCACAGTAAAAATGTCTCTACTCAAGGAATTTTACTTTATTGCCATTTAATATAAGCTGTTAATTACTGTTTCAGACTTCGAGAAAGGATGGGAAGACAAACAATTAAATGAACACTTAGGGAAACATTTTTCTTCCCCTTCCTCAGGATAAACTTCAGTCCAGCACCTTTCCTCCCTTATTCCTAGTCTTCACATCCCTCATCCCTGTGTGCTACACAAAGTCCCCACTGACTCCTTTGGGCAGGCAATGGGCAGTGCAGGAGGTTGGGTGAGTTACGTAATGGTTTCTTTCTGCTAATACTATTTTCAACCTTTTTTACTGTATTGCTCTTTGCTTCTCTCTGCTCTGGCCTGGGATCCTACCTGAGCCAGCACTCCTTCAGGGATGCTCTGGTTCTGGCATGACTTATCTGCAGGCTGCCATGCATTGGGGATGTTCCTCCCACACTGTGTGTTACCCATGAGCTGCAGTTCCTGACGGTTGTCCCTGCCCTGGCATGGGTCACCCACAGCTGCACGCCCTCTTTGGTCTCCTCACTGCAGTGTGAGTTACCCACAGCTACAGTCTCTTTTGGGTGTCACTGCTCCATTATGGCTCACCCATAGCCATAATCTCTCCAGAGTGTCCCTACTGCAATGTGGGTTGTCCATGAGCTGCAGTCCCTCAGAGGGATACTACTTCTTCCAGGGAGTGCCTCCTTCCAGCCACATCCCCAGCAGCATCATCCATGTGCCTTCTCCTTTTACATTTAACCAAATCTGTCTCTCTACTTTTTGTCTTCATGGGTATTCTTTGGTGTGTCCTCCTGTGTCTCCTGCCCTAAGTGCTTGCCACCATTTCTTAAATATGTATGAGCAGAGGAGCCATGTGCTCCTCTGATGGTTGAAATTTAGAGGTATGGATTGTTTTAATGTTTTATAGCTGTCTGGACATGGCTGTCATCAGTCATGGGCATTTAATGGCTTCCTCCTGCACAGATCACTCCTGCAGTCCTCTGCTACCCAAATCTATAACCCAGCTATGACCAGTACAAGGAAGGAAGGAAGGAAGGGGGGAAACTTTTTCTAAAAGCTTTCTCCAGCTTGTGTATTTTCTTTCAGATTGCTTATTTATTTTAAAGAACCAAAGTGTTTGCTGACAGAGGCATAAGACCTTTTATAGGCTAAAATAACAGCAATCTATCTCCTGCTGTAACTCTCTGGCAGCTACTAAATCAATGACAATAAACATCAATGGTTAACACTCTACAGTTTGTTCTAAAAAAAAAAAAAAAAAGCTATGGGGGTTCTCATTGTGATTCTATAGTTACACGCAAAAGGGAACTTGGTCTAAAACTGGACATTTGGCATTTGTGTTATGTAGAAAAACGCAACATCTCAAACCAACAGTGTTAGAACTGAACCCATGAAGAAGTGCAGGGGGCTGAAGGGCAAAATTCCTGACTTCGGCACTGATTTCCTGTTTGACCTTGAGAAGACACTTTCAATCTTTGATGAAGCCAGGAGGGCTGCTAGTAGTTTTGCACTAGTAAAATGAGAATAGCATCAGTTTTTGATCCGTTGAAGGTCCCTCATGGAAGGCACTAAGCGAATATTGATTATAGCAGTTGTGTTATAAAAGTTGGCTGGAGCAGAATTCAGTTCATAGTTTTCCCACAGGAGTAGGAGAGTCAGCATTGTGAGGGAACTTGCACATGATATAAAGTAACTTGGTTTTCTAGTTTGATTGGTTTAAGTTGTTTACAGATAAATCCTTGTTTGGAATTAAATGATACAGCGTTTTCCTGGTTGTTTTTTTTTTTTTTTTTTTTTTTTTTCCTATTGAAGTTACATAGTAATAAATTTTAATCTTTGTGGTATTCCTTAAAAGGACAGAAAGAAAGTACTAGTAAAATATTGTATCTGTCTGGAATGCAATTTAAAAAGAGAATTATTTATTGTTTAAGAGAGAAATATGTATGCATTTTCTGAAACAGGACTATTTAAACACAAGATAGAGTTTTTCCAACAGAGGAAGCGATTTTAAAAGTGTCAAAATTAAAAATCAACAGCATTTCTTGTTTTGAAGAGGGAGCTGTAACGTGTGCTTCAGAATTTGTTTATGTTCAGAAAACACATTGATGGTGAGGTGTGGAAGTAGCATGTGTCACTATAGGAGCAAGTTCACTCATTAAGATTAGAGTTAATTTGCTATGGTTAGCTTATACAATGTAAATGACATAGATGTCAAATGTAGGATAGTCATGGAAGTGAAGTGACCTCCAGATGTCATCTAGTCCATTTCCCTAAAAAGGATCAAGTAGACCTATATGATTTCTGGCAGATGTTTCTCCAGACCTCTAGTGATGGAGAGACAGCCTTGGCAGTTAACCTGATACTTCACTGCTTCACAGGGCTTTCCAGTAAAATATTTTTCCTAATGTTTAATCTTTCTTGATGCAAATTAAATCTTCTCTCCTAGCTACTATTTCCATGAAGAACAGATTATTCCCTTCTTTGTGACAGCTTTTTATTTATTTGAAGATGACTACCCTGTATGTTTTACTCTACTTTCAGCTGAGCATCCCAATTCTTTCAGTATTTCCTCCCCTCTGGACTCTTTTCTTCTAGTTCACACTTTCCTGGAGTGCAGTGCCCCAGCCCAGCTGTGTTCTTGACAGTGCTGAGCAGAAAAGAAGGATCAATCTTTGTCTCAAAAACCTTATTTCTGTTTCTGTATCTCAGTATGACACTTGCCATTTTCACAACAATGTGATGCTACTGACTCATGCTTTGTTTGTCATTGACTGTAACACCTACATCCTTCTTTGCAGAGCTGTTACCTAACCTGTTTCTCCCCACCCTGTATTTCCACAGTCTGTTGAATGTAGGATTTTGCAATTGTATCCGTTGAATTTTCTTTTTCCTCTCTTTTGCTAGTTTGAATATATAATTTTGCATTCTATTCCCATGTGTCTCTAGTTTCTCCTTGCCTTATTCCATGGTTGTAGTTATTAATGAAAACACTGAACAGAACGGAATCTAGGGTATGCATATGGAGACACTTCCTTCTAGATAGGGTTTTATAACTTGCTTGTGTAAATGGTAGGTCAGACCATATAAAAAAATCTTATTAAAGTCACAACAGAGGACATCTTCTGCCTCTTCTATATTCAAAAGACTTTCATAGATAGAAATTAAACTGACTTGAAATAAAAACCATTTTGAAGCTAGTGAATATGTTTGCTCCAGATATAGGTATGGTAGTTAAAAAGACCAGTCTGCAGCTCCCTCGTTGTGCACTGTTTTGCACTATTGCAGTCTTCTACTACCACCTCACCCGTCCTCATCCTGGCCTCAGAGATGACTGATAGAGCTTTTGAAGTTGCTTGTGACAGTTCTGTAGGAATCCTAGGATGAAGTTCATCATGCCAAGCCAATTACTGTCTTCTTTCCTTCATAAAGGAAAGATCCTTGTTTCTACCTTTTATTTTGTCCTTTTATTAAATAATAGTAACACAGTAACTTAAAGGGTACATTTTTCTAGGGAAGATTTGGTGTAAAAAGGGCGTTAACCACTGTGGTCTTCTCAACATCGTCTGTCAGTCACTTTCCCTGTCTGTTAAATAGCAGAGTAACACTTTCCTTGTTCATAGTGAACAAAGATTTTCTCAGTCTCTTTCTTGCCATTAATGTATTTATGGAATGATTCTTGTTAACCTGCTATGTATCCTGCTCATTGCTTTCTCCTTTCTCCTTAGGTGATTACGTTTCTCTTTTATACTTGTCCTAGGCAATCTGATTTAGTTTCTGTATACTGTGTTCCTCAGTCTTATGTCTAGCATCAATAAACAGCTCATGTTATATCTTAATTGGTCCGTTATGCATGGTAGCAAAATGAAGGATAAACAGTTTCAATGTTGTCTGAATTGCTGCCATGCAATATGTGTCAGTTACTGAGAACCTTTATCATTCATCATTTTGGGACACTTGACAAGGTGAATGTTTAGGACTCACTTTTCTCCCCTCACCCACTCTTACTGCAAATAATAAGTGCCAATTTATATGTTTAGACATAGGGCAACCTATGGTTTAGTCTACTATTCTGCAGAGGTAGACCCCTGCTAGTGCTCTGTGTCCAAAGAGAGACCAAACATGCTATTCATACCACATACCTTACTATCCAGTGGTTCATAATTAAGACAATACAAATGACTAATAACAATGCTAATACAATCCAAAAGCTGACCCAAGCCTGCAGTTTAGCTTTAGATCCGTATTTGTATTGCCAAGGTTCAGTGGTAAGATCATCTGCACTGGTTGTATGCTAATGCCGATCATCTGAAACTCCTACAGAGGTGTGCATAGTGGCTTATATTAAGTGCTGTATTTCAGCATCTCATTGTATATGAAAACGAAATGAATGCAGTTGTACTGAATATACTTGTGCATCAGTAAAGTGAAGGTGTGGTGACAAGACAACTCTCTAAACACGATTAGCTTAAGTGAATCCCAAAGATCTAGTCTCTCGTTTGAGAAATGTCACCTAACATTGTATGTAACTTGTGTTACCAGAAAACATACTGTTTGATCATGTCAAGAGCCTTCAAGGAACTAATGCTCAGATAACATGGAGATACTCTGCCAGAAGACATGTGGAAGGAAATGAGTTAAGCAAACTCATTTGTAAAGTTTTAAGTCAATGCAACTCATCAAAATCATCTAAGAAAAAATAATTTAAAATGGAAATAAAAAGAATATGACCTTAGTTGACTAATTTCATTAGTTTGACTAATGTTCGTTGAGGATTTTGAAGATTTTAAGCACCATATGAGGCTAAGTATTCTTTTAGACTGCTGCAGGGTTGGATAAATGATTTCACATTTCTCACCTGCCTACACTCTATGTTTCCACCCCCTCTGCTCACAATCTGGGTTTCGCTACTCTCCCTGGCCTAATGTCTCAGTATGTTCTGACTCCTCCTTAGTGCCAAGATGTACTGAGATATGGGCTAGAAATAAAGGCAGAAGCAGATTCATGTTTACTTTGTAGAGATACTCAGACATTATGTAATTTGTATGGGTCCTTATATATACACAAAAAGACACAGTTGTGAGGAAATGGAAATATATATTAATTTTTAAGTTCAGTGTACATGATATTAATCTGGAACCTGTGCTTGGATATTATTTTGGAAGATGGTTAGTTCTCAAAGCAAAGACTGAAGCAGTACTTTGTGCAGATGGGGAGGTTTGTAGCAAGGGTTTCTTGGCATTCATACACATCGCTGTTAAATCAGCAGGAGTATGCTGCTTGATGCCTCTTAGTAAGTCCTTGTTCTTGCAGGAAAAAAAAAATCCTGTAAGGCCCCATAATTTGACTGACTACTCAGGCCTAACATTGAATCCTTGGAGACATCATGAAGAGGCCTTCATTCTGCTGCAAACAGATTGGCACTGCAGTGATGATAATTGTAATTATCATGAGCATAATAAATAAATGGCAATGCATTTTGCAAGCTTTAGGAGTTTGAGTAATCCAGCAAACAGCTTGCTGCACTCTATCACACAATAATGACATTCACTGCCAGCCCAGGAAGTTTACCTAGGGGCTGTGACTCATGTTTGTTTTGCAAGGCACGGCATTAGAGGCCTGTGAATTATGTCTGTTGTGAAGAACACTGCATTTAAGTAATTACAAATGCAAAACTAAAACAAATCCACAAGGCAAAAAAATGCTAATTGATCACACTGTTCCACACACTTTAAGTCTTTATTTTCCTTTATGTAAGTTTTTGCCATTGAGGTGGATGTTTCTTGGGACTGTTTTAATTTCTGGTGCATCAGTACCGTACAACTACTGACACATGTGTGTGACCTCCTGCCCTTACTAGAGCATATGAATGTCTTTCTCCTCCCTGCTCTCCCTGGTGGAACATGGTGAAGAATGGGAGGGAACCCAGGGAAAGGTGGGATGTTGGGTGGACTACTCCTGGTCAAGCAACACTGGGAACAAATATTTCAGATCTCTTCTCTTGCCATCCATAAAAATCCCTGTTTAACAGTCCTCAGGATTCATTCTGGATCGTGTAAAAATGGGGCTGGAGGACTAGTCCAGGGACTGGGCTAGAGTGTTGGTCCAGGTGCAGAGCTTTTCTGTAGACTCCTGGGCCCTCACTGAAATTACAGCTGAGTGGTGAGTTGCAGACCAGGCCAGCTGCTGGGCCTGCATGTGACACAGGAAAGAGACTTCAACTTTGCTTTAGAAGTGTGTGAAATACCATCTGAGCTGAAGGGGAGTCTATGGCAAGAACCAGCATTGCACATCTCTATTAAATGTGTGATACTTGAAGTATCCTTAGAAACATTTTTGTAGAGCTGGTAAAAAGACATTTCCTATCAACAAAGTGCTTGTGCTGTAGAGATAGTTTTTGTCACTAGAACCCTGGATCACTTCCAACAGTGTACCCTCACCCCTGTTTCCCTCCAGAATCCTTTATTTCCAAGAAAGAGAATTTTCCAGCAACTATGCCTGTTTAATTGTAACAACCTCTGTGGTTTTGATGACAGCCACAAGCCAATTTTCATCACCCCCTCACCAATGTGGTTGCAGCAGCAGCCATCTTACAGCCTGGTACAAGGGACTTTCTCCAAAGTCACAAGTTTGTGCTATAAGAGAAGTTCAATTTGCCCATTCTGATCACAGCTCATAAGCTGCAGTGGGGCAGTTTTTCCAAGGAACAGACTTTCAGTGCTGCACACAGTCCACAAATCTTCCTGGCCTACCTGTTCAACATAAATACACGTACCAAACCCTGTAATTTTGTAATTTTTGTGGTGTCTTATCTGTGAAGTCCTAGTAGTTTAAAATGAACAATAAGAGGAAAATAGTCAAGGGACTAGAACATCTTTTATATGAAGAGAAGCTGAAAGATCTAGGACTGGAGAGTTCAGCCAAAATAGAGAAGGTTTGGAATGATCTTATCATTCAATAAATATCTGATGGGAGGGGATGCAGAAGATGAAGCCAGACTCTTCTCAGTGGTGCCTAGTGACAGGGCAATGGACACAAATGAAAATACATGAAATGCCATCTGAACACAAACCCCCCCACTTTTTCCTGTGAGAGCAGTTGAACATTGGTATAGGTTGCCCAGAGATGCTGTAGAGTCTCCTTGGAGGTATTAAAAAACTCACTGGATGCAGTCCTGGGAAATCTTGTGTAGCTCACTTTGCTTACACAGGGATATTGGACTAGGTGGTCTTAAGAAGTCCCTTCCAACCTAAACAATTCTGTGAAAATAGGAGTAATTGCCTAAAATCTTCTGGAATGACTCATACTTCTGAGTGCAATTCCTTCAGTCTCAAACCAACCTAAGTCCAGGCTGCTAACAGTCCTGTCCCACTCCCTAGTGCTGGGTATGTGTTTCTAGCAGTCTTTAAAGGCCATGAGAATTAGCACCAATTCTAAGTCTTTTCAGCCTTTTAGGATCACTGTGCACTGGCTTACTATTACCATAGCATCATGGTTGCTCTGACTCTGGAAGATAGGTGTTGGGTGAGCCTGAATCTGAGGAATGATGAGGCTTACCCTCACCTGCTTATTGGGCAGATAAAATATGTCATGGAAGGTAAGCTAATTTTTGGGGTGTATAAGACAGAAGATGTTAGGGAAATATAGACATGCATTTGTTCTTGTCTGAGAAATTACAGATGTTCGTGTTTTCCTTTAAAGAGACATGTTATTATAGAAATGGTTTCTCCTGTTGTTTATCTCACCTGTAGGCAACTTCATCAGCTTCTAGCAAGCAGAAAAGGTCATCTTTTCACAGATGACTTCCAGTACCAGTGTTCTGCTGTTTTCATGATGTAACAAGTGCTTGAAGAGCCCCTAAAATAAGGTGCAAAACTTGAAAACACATTCATATCACAGACAGATAGTTAGTCAAATATTATGAATGGTGCCTTAAGAGGCATGCTTTAGAACAGACTTTAATAACCAAGAGAAAAAAAAAAAAAAAACGGAATTTATAGACTCTTTTTTTTTTCTTTCTTTTTTTTTTTCCCTTAAAAATTGCTCCCTGTATCCTGTTGTATATAGGCCACTGAAAAAATTAATTTCACTTTTGCTTCTGATTCTGCAAACAATTGGGCAAAAAATAAATTACCAAATAATTTCTCGTGTACTGAACTTCAGGCTTCAGTGGCGTGTTCCCTGGAGCTGTGGCAGGTGAGCCATCATGGCAGTGTGATGCCTGATGGATGGGCTCACCCCAGCAGCTTCTCCTCCCTGCTCTGAGCACCGCCATGCCATGCCATCCAGCATGCCTGGGGTTCAAGTGGTGAAGCTGCTAGGTACATGACTTCACAGATAAACTGGGAGGTTTATTTTTTTTTATCAGCAAACCCTGTTACCTCTGCCAGCCTTCTAGTTTCTCACTCAAGTGTTTAGAGTTACTGTCAGCCTCTGCTATTGCCAAGCTTTTAGTCAAGATGAGTCAGGCTAAAATAGGCATCAAAGAGTAATGCATTAAACTTGGGAAAACAAGTTTAAAAACTTGCACATTTGCCTTCTAGCTTCTGAGTTATTCACAGCACATTTGTTAGGTGCTTCTCTGCAAACTTTAAGGCTAGAAGTTGTTCCAAAAAACTAAAGTAAGTTAAGGTAGTGGTATGGTTGCTTGCCTCCAGGACTTGAGAAGTGATAGAAAGCACGAAGGCTAACCAGGACAAGCTGAAAAATGTTGCTTAGGCTGGGTGCCCCAAAAGTCAGTTGCAGCTCTATGCAGTAGCTCTGACATTGTCAACAGCTTTCTAACAAGGACGGCAGCCCACAGCCATGGCAAGGGGAAGCATTTCAGCTGTGTGAGCTGTTCTTTTGGATTTTCTCTGTAATTTCTTGAGGTCTGAGATTGTTTGTTCCCTTCCTGAAGGAAGAAAAAGACTCAAAAATTTCCTTACATTTTTTTTTTTTCATTCACTCAATATGCTATTGTTGTTTTTCTACTGCATTTAGAACAATTAACTCGGTGTCACATCTTCAGTCAGCATTAATTGAAAGATGTCCAGTATTTAGCTTGTGTAGCACTTCCATCTGTCAGAAAGGCTGGCATGAATACATAGGAATGCTTTCAGGAGCATGATAAGTTATTGCTGTGTGTCATTCACGTGTGGTATTCATTATGCATATTGCATTATCTATATAATATATCCTATTCATTTTGACTGTATGCATTGAATAGAACATATTTAGAAAGTTTTAAAGTTGCATATATTAAGTATTAAAGTAACAATAACCACTGAAATTTCACACAGCAATGATGAATTATCTCTTGCAACCAAGAAATGCTGTGTGCTTAAGTATAGTGAATGCGAAGTAGTATATACTAAAAGCAATAGTTCAAAAATACATTTCCAGTTTATAGGATGGTAGTTCAATAATAATCCCTCCCACAGTCAATGGGATATATTTTGATTCACAGCTCCATTATGGAAACTGCCTATTTCTCTGTCAAAGGCTTGGCTCAGAAGATTCACAGTTGATCCCCATCAAAAACAGGTGATTGGATTTTACTCTCATCATCCTGCCTGTAGTTGTATTGCTTTAAAAATACAATTCCAGAAGAAGAGAAGGAAGAAAAGATGGAGTTTAAAACAGCCCTTAAGCATCAGAAATCAGAAAGAGACTCCTTGGGCAGCAGGCTAGTCAATATGCCTCTGAAGCAGTTGATGTTAGCCAGTGTCAGAGCCAAGAGGCTGAAACAGGAGGGCTTTAGGCCTTTGAATGTCATTATGGCAGTTCTTTATTGTAAAGGAGTTATTGGAGGAAAAAAAACACACCTAAACCCAAGCAACCCTAAGGCATTTGGGTAAATAAAACTTTGAGCAGAAAAAAGTGCAAACTGAAGGAGAGGCCAAAGAGGGAAAGGAAGATTGGTGTGGGGAAAGGATTTAAGGAAGACAACTTTTCACAACCTGCTCTGTGAAAAAAAAAAAAAAAAAAAAAAGGACAAATTTATGAAGAGAGAAGGAAGACAGCTGATAAATATGATGCATGCTAGTATTTTTTGGTTTGTTGGCAAAACAAGAACTGGCTGAGACTTTAGATTAACATTTGCTGTAGAGTATTAGCAAGGAAGTTGCAAAATAATGGAAGAAGCTAATGATATGCTAATATTTAGAAATTGTAATTGGTTTAACCCTAGAAACTTTAAACTGTCTCATTGGGTATTGATTCCAAGAAGAGTCCTGAAACACCTTTTGCCTTCACCTTGAGTGGGGTGAAAATTAAAATACAGTCATGTCATTTAACACTACTTCCAGTTAGAGTAAGTATTCTGCAACTTTATAGTTTTTAATAAAACAAGAAGTTTTATTAAAACTTTATTGAAGTGACTTTATTAAAACAGAGGAGGGCAACGAAGCTGGTCAAGGGACTGGAGAATAGATCATAGGAGGACCGTTTGAAGGAGCTGGGTCTGTTTAGTTTGAGGAAGAGGAGGCTGAGGGGAGACCTCATCACTCTCTACTACTACCTGAAAGGACATTGTAGAGAGGTTGGTGCTGGTCTCTTCTCTCAGGTAATTAGTGACAGAACCAGAGGGAATGGCTTCAAGCTGAAACAAGGTAGGTTTAGACTAGACACTAGGACAAAAAATCTTCATGGAAAGGGTGGTGAGATATTGGAATAGGCTGCCCAGGGAGGTGGTGGAGTTGCCATCCCTGGATGCGTTTAAGCATTGCTTAGATGTAGTGTTGGGAAATATGGTTTGGGGAGAACTTTTAGAGTAGGGTCAATGGTTGGACATGATGATTCCAAGGGTCTTTCCCAACCTAAATGATTCTGTGATTCTGTGAAGAAATCATTGTTGACATGCTATACTCTGACTTCAGAGAGGTATCTGAACAGCTCCTACCTGTCCCTTTGATATAAGAAAAATTACAACAGTACAGAGGAAGCAGAAAGGGGGTTTAAAATAATCCTTACTCATGGGCCATAAGAGTAATGCACATAATGAGGATGTTGACATGATGTTTCTCCAAGAATCTGTTCTTGGTTCAGTGGTGTTTAGTATCTTCAGAGCTAATGACAATAAGGCCCAGGTAATGACACTGACATAAATAAACAGGAAAGAGAACTGGTTGCTGATACAGACTTGCTTTGATCACTTGAGGAGGTGGGTTCATCTGAAGAACATGCATTTTACTAAGATGACATGCCAGGGTGCACATCTAGGGACAAAGAAAGGAGGACTTGCTTGTAAGATGGGCAGCACATTCCTGAGGCAGTGGATCTGCAAAGGAGAAAGATGCAATTGCAGGTAATCAATCAAGCGTGAGCTTCAGTGCAGCAGCATAGCTAAAAAGCAATGAAAAAAGGAGGCAGGGGGCAGTACTTCTGATTATTAGTGAGATCACTCTGGGAATACCATCTGTTCGGGTGTCAATGCTTTAACAAAAGAAGGTTGACAAGTTAGAGGCAATGAACCATGTGAGGACTGAGCAATTTGCCTTAGCAGAGTGAAGTTGCGGCTCTCAAATACTAGTCAAGATAATAAAACAGTTGAATTTAAAATATAAAATTCTTAAATCTGTCAAAAGGTACCTGTCTAAAATGACCTAAAGTTCAAAAGACACGGAATTCCTGCAGCTGCTGTTAGTATAAATAAGATTTGTAGGTGCTCTGTGACTCTCTGAGCATTTCTACTTACGAGATTAGACATGAAGTCAGGAACGTGAATTTTATTGACTGGTTCTGAAATTCTCATTTGGAATCCGGGAATATCAACAGCAAGCTGATTTTGTCTCACACCTTGAAGCTGTCTCTCCCTCCCAACCCAGGAAGAATCTTCCTCTGTTTTTCTGATAAAAGGAAGACATCTCCCTAGGCCCGTGGCATCCTGCAAGCCATCCTTGCCTTTAGCCTCATTAGAGAGAAGAATTGATTTGTTTTCTCAAAAAGCCAAGCATCAGTTCCAGCAGAGCAGTCTGCTTCCTATGCCAGTCTTCCAGGATAATCTGACTAATAGTATTGTAGACTTTCCTCTCTGCTCTGCCCAAGCTTGGAGTTTCCATCTGAATCTTTCTCATTTTTGAGAAATTATTATTTGGCTAGGTATCCAAAGTTAGCATCTCTGAAGAAGTACTTTGTCAGAATATTAAATTATTTTTCTGAATGGCAGAATAACAAATAAATGTGTTTCCTCCCCTCCTAGCACTAAGCAACAAGGAAAGGAAAAATGTCAAGTTTATGGCTGTATTTGACACAGGAGCTCAGTACAGCTTTAAAATCTTTCTTTCAGATACATTTACCAGTATCTATTCAAGGAGCTGTACAGAAATACTGTGGGTACTTGGCATGTTCTCTTGAAATCCTAACACTACTCTTTGAGGGAAATGCATCACAGAAATATTTCAGGTGTCATGCTGCCCATGAATCATGCATAATGCTCTCACTCCAGTAATATTTTCTTTTGAACGGTGTTTCTTCCTACAATCTAGGACCCTATGTATTTTTCAGAGTTCCTGGTAACAGAGTGTCTGCTCTTAAAATAGAGTATCTGTCAGCAGAAGTATGCACCAAGCTCTCCTATGCAGCTGGAGCACAGGTGAGCAGTCGCCCCTGTGCTGAAGCCATATGGCTTTGTGGCAGGACTGTGGGCAGGCAGGAAAGGACAGTGGAAGGACTGGGACCATGTCCTAGGGTGAAATGTATTTTCCTGCTCCTCAGAGCAGTGGTTATAAGAATGATAAGCACCAAAAAAAGACAGAGAAGTCTCTTACTTGGCTGCTCTTTCACAAGAGTAGGGTCATGTCAGAGGATATCATGCATGAGGGAATTAAGCCACATGATGCAGAAGAGGCTGTGGGGTATGCCACCCACTGGGGCCTCTGTCACTATAGTTTCAAATATGATGCCTGAAGGTCCCCCCAGTTGAAACATGCTGAGGAAAACCAACAAAATTAAGGGAGATTGCTGATGAACCACTTGAAGGGAATGAAGATAATTGCTAATGAAAGAATGAATGTTTAGTGGCAGATCTGTAAAAGGAGAAAAGTAGTCTTAGCAGATCAAAAATAAGAAGTGTTACCAGGTTACATAGTAATTTTGCAAGGTTTTAACATTTTTCTTCATAAAATGTGTTTTGGGAGAAAACAGCTTGTTTTCATTCAGTTTTTCATTTCCTTCAGGAAGTGGTAGGTTTTTCATAGGACTCCAATCAAAGGAAAGTCTTTTCTGCAAAGCTTTCGATTTTGAACACTGAAAGTTTTCCTTGTTGAGCAAGGAGGGAGAACATGGGACAAAGAAAAGCCCAAATCCCTTAAAAGTTTTTGTGTTTCAAACTGTATCCACAACATCCAAAAACCAGCCATTTATTCCATCCAATTTGTAAAGAAAATGCTGTTCTCATCCCTTACCCTCTCTCAGTTTCAAACAGGAAGCCTGTACCACCATAGGAGGAAACACTTGGGCAGTAAGAATGTGACAAAGCTGCAGAGGGAATGATGCTGCAGGGGCATTCGCTGGGGAAAGGGGGAGGGAGAGCAGTGAGGGCAAAGGAAGGCTTGTAATCATCATCATCATCATCAATGACCACTGCTGAGGACACAGAAATAGAGTTGTTTGGGAAGCAAGGCAGCAAGGTGAGGGCCACAGTGTGGGATGAGAGAGCAGTGGGGCTTAAATCTGAAGACGTCAAGGTAAGGATGGGGACTGTATTGCAATGGGAGTAGATATTCCAGCTCTGTATAGTTTGCTGGTTTATGTATCTATCTATTTATTTAATTATTTAAGATATTAAGTAATTAAATTCCAATGTTGCTTTGGGTTAGTTGAGCTCTACAGTGAGACACTTTCTAATTCCTTTTTATTTGTGAATAAATATACTTTTCAGAACTGACGTTTTTAAATGATACAGTCCTTGCTCTCTAACATCTCCAGGAAATCCTGAATGCATGCTTAATGTCTGTCTGGCTGCTAGCAGCCATGTAACTGAGCTGAACACATTTTTCAGGTGAGGAGTTATCATCAGGATATTACCAGGTAAAGGCAAGCAGGTCAGTCAGTCACTGGGAAGACTTGGAAAAACTGATTCAGCACTATAATGTTTAGGTAAATGCTACAACAGCTATTTAAAAGAGAAAAGAAGACACTTCTTACCTGTGACTCACTAATCACTGTCTGTGCTGTAGAGCCTGGAGTACAAATTCCTTTTGTCATGAAAATGCTTGCTCCTTTGATCCCCACAACATCATTAAACAGTTCTAAAGAGTAAGTAAATCTTTTGGCACATTCTTTGCAAAATAAGCATTTCAGGATTCAGATGCATGTGGGTGTGTTTGTGATGCTGAGGAGATTGATACTGATATAATTTTTAGCAGTGGATGCAGGCTTCATTGCTTTGCTGAAGAAAAGAGAGGTTTTCTCTTTGTTTTTCTGAAGCAGTTATGTAGAAAATTGAAATGCACATGGTGGCCATGTAGGAAGGCTGCTGTTGAAGATGAACCTATTTTGTCAGTCTGTATGATGGCTATGGATGAAAACCTGCCGATTGGCACATGGCATGTGCCCATCAGCACGCTTCCCAAAGTATTTTGAAGAATTCATCCATGTTGTCATAATTCGAGTAAAATACCTAGATGGTCTTTCTGGAGAGCCTGATGCCGTTGAGGACATTACCAGTTCTTTTGCATGACAAACTAAGGCCACAAACTGGTGGAACATAAGCTTCAGATTGTGTTCTTTCCCCTTGGAGACCCAGTGCAGGGTGAAGGCACATGGAGGTTACTTCATTTATCAGTGCATGTGCATTAGGGTCACAGAATTTCCTAGATTGGAAAAGACCTTTAAGATCATGAAGTCCCATCATTAACCTAACACTGACAAACAAGACCTCGACTAAACCATATCCCTATGTCTACCTGACTCTTTAATACCTACAAGGATGGGGCCTCCACCACTTCCCTGGGCAAGCTGTTCCAGTGCCTGAAAACCTGTTCAGTAAATAAATTCTTCCTAATATCCCATCTAAACTTCCCTTGATGAAACCTGAGGCCATTTCCTCTTACTCTAACACTTGTTACTTGATTGAACAGACTGACCACCCACCTCTCTACAACATCCTTTCGGGCAGTTGTAGAGAGCGAGGTCTCCCCCAAGCCTCCTTTTCTCTAAGCTAAACAACCCCAGTTCTCTCAGCCCTCGTCAGACTTGTGCTCTAGACCCTTCACCATCTTTCTTGCCCTTCTCTGGACATTCTCCGGCATGTTGGTGTCCTTCTTGTAGTGAGAGGCCCAAAGCTGAACACAGTCCTCGAGATGTGTCCTCACCAGGATACAGGAGTAAAATCACTTCCTTGCTCCTACTGGTCACACTATTCCTGATAGAGGCCAGGATGCCATTGTCCCTCCTGGGCACATTGCTGGCTCATATTTGGCTGGCTATCAATCAGCACCCCCAGATACTTCTCTGCTGAGCACCTTTCCAGCCACTCCTCCCCAGGCCCATTGTGCTGTCAGGGGTCGATGTGGTCAAAGTGCAGAACCTGGCACTGGCTTTATTGGCCCATCGGTCTAGTCTGCCTAGATCCCTTTGCAGAGCCTCCCTACCCTCCAGCAGGTCTGTGGAACATTTTCTCAGCTGCTTTAATACTTGTCAGTGGTGTTTCTGGCCCGATGCACATCAGCCCAGCTGCCCTGCTGTCCCTTCAGAGGTCTGTGGCTAGTATGTTTAAAGGGGGGGGCAGAATAGTTAGTTATCTGTAACAATTTCACCAAAGGTTCTGTGGTATTTATCTAGTAACTTCACAAGACTTTAGCTAAAATGGGAAGAGTTTATGAGCTTACAGAAAGAATAATATAAATCTAAACCATTCAAAGAAGCACGACTGTTTAGAAGTGTAAGAACAGCATTCTCATGCCACATAGCACTTTGTGTGAAATAAATTTATACCCTTCCAACATGCCATCTGGCAGAAAACTGTATATTGGTTTGCATCCCAGCCTGTGATCTTGCAAGAAAAATTAAATCATATATAATAATATGCACTTTTAAAATACAAGTTTTCAGTAATGTTCAGTGGAACTAATGGACTTAAAAGTGTTTCCAGTTATCTGTCGGAAAATGTTTTGGTAAACAAGCGTCTGCTCTCAATTGCCATGTGCATATGAGTAAAGGGATTTATGTCACACTGTTGTTTGTGTGCATATGCACTCTCTGAGTGTTCAGAACATTAAAATCTGTGTTTGTGCCTGAGCCACTGCAGTGGGAGGATTCAGCTTATGGAGTTTGAAATGGTACCTAAAGTATGGGTGGAAGTAGTTGTATATTTGGGAGAAAATGGAGCAAGTTTGTCGTTTAGGATGTTAGAGACTGATTGCATTTAGATACAATGTGTGGAAGTTTGCATGCCAGAGGTCCCCTAGAACTGCTTTCTCTTTCTGATTTTGATACCTTTAAATTTTAGGGAAGATTGATTTGTGTCTATGTTGGGTAAGGCATCTCTCCAATTTAAAGGATCTTATTTCCTACTACTGTGATAATTCAAAGAAAAGGAAGTCTGGTGAAAAGAAGCAGTAAATATTTTTAAAAAATTCTCAGCACATCAGCCAAAAATCTTCTATGTAGTTGGATTATGGACAATTTCATGTCTCAAATAAAGGAGATAAAACACATGCTGATAGATGTGTTCTTATTTAGTTTTAATATGGGGAAATTAGAATGCCCACTGGATGTATAATGAAATGATTAGGTAGAACCTTCTATCTAGCTGTATACAGAGGGTTGCAGAGATTTGATTAAGTTATGCGAAAAATAGCAATGGAGGCTCAGCTTTACAGGGATGAGGGTGGGTTAAAATAATTCATGGAGAAATTGCTGTTATTAAAAACACTCTAACTAGTATCCAGAGTCTGCTTGTATCCTTACATTAAGGGTGCATTTTCAAGTTTGTATTAACATTCCCTGTGCCTCACCCAGGTCTAGGAACTCTTTCATTTGTCACTCTGTGTAAATTTAAACTCTAGCCTCCCAATCAGTGCTCTGAATCACTGGGATATTGAGTAAGTATATAATTCTTAGTTTAGACACTGAACATCTGTTGCCATTTGATCCAATATATAATTACAGCAGGCAGAGTTGGACAATCAGAGATTAAAAAGATGCTGCTTAATCTTCCACCACATGTTTCCACTTAAAAAGAATAACACACTAGAGAAATCTCATAGCAGCTCATGGTACTACTTCTCCCTCTATCCTTGCTCCATAGATCAGGCTTCATTTGATTTCTGTCTGAAATTACCATAGTCCTTGTGTTTGGACCTAGGAGCGTATTCACTTAGACCTTGTGTGGCCCATGTGGTATGGCATGCTCATAAGGACTCCATTCCTGGTTTTCCCCAGTTAAAACTTTTGACTTGTGGTCTTTGTTTTGCCTGTGATAATACGTGTCTTTATATGGAATAATTTCTACCAACAGAACACCAGCTATTTGGAGAGAATGCTAACTAGCATCAGCAGAGCTGGGCAGAGCCCGCTGAGATGGAAAACACAATCCTCCCTCAAGCTTTCTGTCTAAGCCATGGAGTGTGCCTGATGTCAGACCAGAAAGGAGAACATGATATATTTTATCATCTTCTCGAGATCGAGCGGTAGAGTTTCCAGCAGGACTACTCAGATGCATTTATAAGAAAGCTAGAAGTAGCAGCTGTGGTGCAGTGAAGGCAAGCATTAGGGAAAGGGCAGAAAGCCAGCAGCTGTACAGCCATAAAGACAGCACGGTATGCCTTGTCTTACTGCAAAGCAATGTTGCCAGTGTCCTTTGCAACTGCATTTACCCAAATGTGTACCTATCAGCTTGATTCCACACACTGACCTTTAAGAAGGGACTAGAAGGAAAAATTGGGTGCTATGTGGAGCAAGAGATGATATTCTAGAAGCAGGCAATGGGAGAGGAAAGGGTCACAGTGGTGTTTACCTCGGGAGCTTTTTCTGACAATGACTTTTCACCAGAATGCACACTGGGCACAACTGGAGGACACTTCTGGGGTTTGCCCCATGTATATCTTGTTGGAGGGACTGCTAACAGATCACCTGTGCTAGCTCAGTGGAGTGGTGCTTGGAGTGATTTCTGGTGTTTTGGATGTGCACCAAAATACTTCCAGAGCTCGCGTGCAGAAAGGAACAATGCTGTCAGGATATTTAGCTCCTTCAAAGGAAGGAAGGAGGGAGGCTGAAGTTTTACATCACTTGTGAAGATGTGTGGAGACATGTTAAAGGAGTCCCACTTTAGGGAACTTGTACATCTTGATTTTTTTGGGCAGGGTGCCTATCCACATGTATTGGCTGTGGGCAGGCTGCCAGAATATGTCCTTCCCACGGTAGCCATGTGAGATGGTGAGAATGTGGCTTCAGCTACTGAATAAGGAAGCAAACTGAAGGCACTTTCCATTTCCTGGAGGTCTTGGAAAAATGTAAGTGCAAAGTTGTGTGAGACTGACAAAACAGTTCTTGTATTTCAGTGGAAAAATGTTTCACTCATTTTGTACTTGAGAAGGAAAACTGATTTTACTGCTGATGATAATAGCAATGCACAATGAGATGTGTCCAGTATATACACACAACCATTCTAAATTAATACATTTGTATTGTTATCTTTTGTACTTTTCCAAGTATATCCTTTTAGTCTATTAAAACTCCAAAAGATTGCGGGTTTTGTTGTTGTTGTTTTGGTTTTTTAACATCTAATACACTAAGCTTTCATCTCCTCAAATATTCTTTAGGACAGAACTGCAAAAATTTGTAAACCAGAATTTTTTTTTTTTTTATTAATGAAGAAAATTAATTTACAACTACATTCCACGTCAAGAGGATTCTGATTTTCCTAAGAATAGACTTTGGGACTCAGAAGGATTTATTGACAGAAATTTACAGAGACACTGGATTTCAAAATGTCATGTGTATGAGGTTCAGCCTTTAATATTATGACATGGTAAGATGGTCTATCAGATTTATAATCCTAAAAAGTGTTCTGCTCAAATATCAGGTTCTGTTAGCTTCATAGGGACAATTAAAGGAGAACTATTGACTCATTTAAATTGAATTATAAAATATAAACAAACACAGTTATGCCCTAGACATCCTTAGAACTGCTTTTGATGTGAAACTAATAGCCCTGATGTGGATAAGGGAGTGCAAAATGTTGGGTCATGAGTAATGCTTCCCTTTTTCCATTCTAACTGTATTTTACCCTCTCTCCTAATGCATCTCCAATTCTGGAAAAAGGCAAATAAAGATGGAAGAGAGGTCTGAAAGCAACAGGATGGATTCCCCTTCACACTTTGTTGTGACCTACAGCCGTCCCTGACAGTTCTGTAAGTCCTCCTGTGTATGGACTCTCTTTTGCCTGCTGTTCTCACCTCTGGGTGGGATCTTTGTAGAGAGACCTCCCAGCTCTGTAACTGATCACAGTTCTGTCAGCAAATCATAATATGAGCAATGGAGACTAAGCTCCATCTGGAACAAATATGATGGGTAACTTCATGGTAAAGACAATGATGGGACTTCCCACAGGTCTTGTCTGTGTGCACTGCTTGACTTGTAGGTTGTAAAGCATCCTATCCTTTTTCTTTCCACCTCTAATGGTGGCAATGTGCTACCGCCTCCTCAGCACACAGACACTTTTCCTGTCCTTCCCCTCCTTCTCCAGACATGGATGTAGTCTTTGCTTCAGTGCAGAAGACCTGCACACCACTTCCAGCCTTGCCCTTGAGTAGTCCACTTAGAAAGCTTCAAGGGACTGAAATAGAAAAATAACTGTACATGAAGTTCAGATATGTGTCTTACTGTTTTAGTAAGGGGCTCATCAGGAAAGCTGACCATGTTAGCTAAATATTCTGCTTCCTTTATCTGAGAAAACACCAGTCCCTTTGAAAACATGAAGTCAAGGCCATGGCCAGATAGGTTTATGCCTGTGGAGCAATACTTTCTAGAAACAGTTTTCTGGTTTCAACATGATGGTATGTGAAGCAGCAAAATGCAGTCATTGAACTTGAAGATGACAGATTATTTACAGAAAATGTGTGGGTGTGTGGATGTGTGTGTGTGTTTGTCGGCAGTTTTTGTGCTGCCCAAATGCCAGTGGCCATTTAGTAAAATTTCACTACATTTATAAATTTTCAGAGCTTTTAAACCATCCACAGGAAGAGGTGGGAAGCTTTAAGAGACAGTACATTCATTCCCTTCACAGCTCTCCATGTGGCTGACATAGCTCATTCTCAGACAGTGTTAAATTTGCATCTACAGTAAATACTGAAAAAAAAAAAAATATTCTTTTATTGCAGCATTATTATTTTTATATTTTTCTGGTTATTCACTATTGGACTCCTTTTTCTTTCTAGGGTCTACTTTTCTCCAAAGTCTCCAATCCAGATAAATTCCACAGAATTTTGATTGCCTCAAAAATATTTGAGTTTTTCCCATGGTGTCCTTGGAAAATTTTGTCAGAAGAAACTTATTTAGCACAGTAGAATTTCATTATGCATTAAAGTGCTTCAGAATCCATGTTTGTGGACCAGAGTAATAGTACAAGCATATTTACAAAATTTTGCTGGATTTTGCCAAGATGTGTTTCTTAGATTAGCCTGTGCTACCCCTTTATTTTGGGTATGTATGAAATCTTTACTGATGTGATTTCTTGAATCACATTAATTCTCTCTGTATATAAACAAATGACAGCATCCAAACAATATGATTTCATACATTTAACTCAAAACTGAAGTGGTAACTGAAATACTCATATGTACTTAAAGAACAATAGGTGTTATTGTAGCTTGATTGCATTTTCTTCTTTCCTTTACTTTAAGACCTACTTCAAGTGATTTATGACTTTTTAGTGATAGTGATTTGTATTACAGAATCATTTACTCAGTAACAGATATATAGGTACTCATATCCTTTTGATAATTCTAAGTCAAAGAAGTCCTTCCAGTGGAAGATCATAAGGAAAAATCAAATGTGTTGCCCAAATCTGTCAACACATTAAAAAAGTTCTACTTTTCCATTAATAAATCTGCCCTCACTAGGTGATAGCCTGAGTTCAAGTTATTTAATATTGTGCAGTGAGTCTGTGGCCAAAACTAGGCTGGGACCCAGAATTTCTGCTTTCTGTGCTGCCCTCAACCACAAGATTGTGCTGTGGAGGCATCTAAAGGCCACACAGGCCTTTCAAAAATAGGGTTATTTAAAAAATGGGGCAGACTGTTTCCACAGGGAAAGGTGCTTTATTTTTATGATGGTATGGACCTGGCTTCTTAAGTGCAGAATGTATTGTCTTCCCTTCTTTCCTCCTAAACATGCTTGTTGAAAATGATTGCAAATTCTTGCAGAACGATTACAGTGGCAACTGTGGGAAGCCTCCAGCTCTGCAAGAAAATGATTGATGGTCAGTGGTGAACACCTGCATATTACGTCCCTGTTGAAATGCACTCATTTAATCTCAGGGGCATTCATTTAATCTAAACTGCATTTTGCAAACTTGAGCACACTGCTCAAGTTGAAGGGAAGCAGTTTTTTTGACAGTATCCATTTATGAATAATAGAGTATAACATAGAGTAGGTATTACTAAACCTGTCTCAAAGTAGAAAGATCTGAGAATTTGCTGAAGATGAGATATACTTCCAAAGTCCTGTTCCTTAAAATGCGGGTAAAAATAGCTGAGCTTTCCCCTCACAGACAACACTTGATTTGTTCTTCATCAGTGAAAGTTGTTTAGTGTTTCAGGTGCTGCAGAAACTGCAACTTGGATTTCTTTGGAGAGGAGATTTTTATCTTTTTTCTCATTAGCTTCCTTCTAAGTTCATATTCCTTCCTGTGCCAGGCAATGTTTGAAAAGCTTCCATTCTCAGAAATTCTTTAAAATTTTTATAGTACCATAGCTGTTCTAGTGTGTTTTCCCATTGACTCCACCAGGCTCTGCATCAGGCCAATAACAGCTATTTGTCAGTGTATCCGAGTTATATTGACCTGTATCATGCCAAATTTCATCAATATGTTTGCAGTTCCTAAGCTCTTTGGCACAATAAGCATGTTACGTAGTTGGCACTGCTCAGAAATTGCACAGCTTTGTAGTGCTAGGCAAATAATACAATTTTCTATCTGCTAATGGAAGACATGAGGTTCTTTTAATGAATCTATACACTACTGTTCTGATGGGGGCATTTGTCACTCCCCCTTCCCACCAAAATGGATTTTCTGAAATTTCTGTGACCTCTTAGAGAAAGAATTAGGTGCAGAGTTACCAAGCAACAGAAAGTCAGGCAACACACTTTCAAAGCCCTCTAATTGCCCATAACGGTAAAAGCAGCATCCATGTTCACAAAAGCTTCATATACGTGATACTTTGCTGTGGGAACTCATTTACCTTTTAATATCAGTGCAGTGTTAAGCTGTAACCACCAAAGGAGGAGATGGAAGATTGAAGGGTCTGTGAGGCTTGGAACTGCTCTGCATATAGAGGGCCATAAGGAACAATTGTCATTTTCACAATTCATGCCTCACATTTCATTTATCTAGAATATTTTAAGTGCTTAACTCGCAAGACAGAAGGCACATTCTTCTCAACAGTATTAAAACCAAAGTGAATGCGAAAAAATAACTTCCAAAGTCTCTCAAAGATTTAAATGAGAGACCAAAGAAAAGCTTTAAAGCACAATATATTCTGACAACTTATCCTCTAAGGTTTTAAAATGACATGTTTCATGAGTCACACAATGAAATCTCAGTGGGGGATGTGGGGGGAAAAATACATGAATACATGTTTGAGTATCTGAAGGATTTCTTTTTTTTTTTCCTCCTTGTACCTGACTGCATGTGAGGAGTCGAACTGCTTCCTTCTTGCACAGCATATCTGGGTCACTGCATGCCACACCCTTCTGCAGCTTTTCCATTGACCTCAAAGAATGTAGCAGTCTCCATCTACTCTTCACAACCCACTTTCCTCAGAGGGATTTAGGAAGTGTTTGCTTCAGATATTGCATGGCTCCTCAGGGAGGCCATCATGAAGGGACAATCCTGCTCTTTGCCACTGGGCCTTTTGACTTCACCTTGTTGTTTCCTGTAGAAGATGGCATTGGCATTGGTCTGGGACTAGTAATGGTCATTGGCTTCACTCTGCCACCTTGGGCAAACGCTTTCGATCCTGAATGGGAGAGTTGGTGTGTCAGCACTCCGATGTCAGCAATCTGCTTTTCCCACTCCAGCAAGGGCTAGTTTTAGTGTTCAAAAAGGCCTTCTGTATGTGCTGCCATTTATTTTCAAGCATAAAGATGTGTTTCTTTAGAAACAAAGATCTAGAGCCTTCTTAAATCATTTACACTGGGGTTAGCTCCAGCAAAGTTAATAGAAGACAACCTGAAGCCAAGTTTTTTGGCCCATGACCCAAAGCAAAGTATTCTCTAAACTTGGCATGGCATTATGAGCAAGAGAGCACCTTCCACATGAGCTGTTCTTCTAATAGTTTTTCTTTCTCTCTCTCCCCCCCCCCCCTTTGGCTGTGCCTCTGTCCTCTAGCCAGAAATGTGGTTTAATGGAATGGTATCATACAGTGGAGGTGAAAAGGCCAAGAGCTCAGTCACGCATTCTGTCAAATGCTATAGCTCTAGTCCAGCAAAGCCCTAGGCATTTGACTACTTTCAAGAGAGTCTCACAAAATGATACATTACTTCAAACTGAGCTACCAATTGCCAAGAAACATGCACACAGGGTAGGTGGATACTCAGTATTTCAAACTTGAGGAGAAAAAAACAGAGAAGCTGAGGCAAATGTATCTACATGTACATAGGCAATTGAGCTATGTTTTTCTTTTCAGGACATTTTTAATTCCATGTCTCTGCAATTACCATCATTTCCAGTGGAGTTACTTTGAAATTACTCTAGTTTATTCTATCTGTCTAATTAACTTGTCTCACAACTGTAAGTGGAATGTACCATCACTTCCAATCTGGAAAGCACTTCTTTGCAACCATATCCTGACAATTCAAGAATATTTCTGCTATCAGTTCTCAGTGTTGGTGTTGTTTGGAGACATACAGTCTGGAGGCATGATAGGAAAGGGAGAATTATTGTGTTTTCCCAGTGCCTAAAATGAAGATATTTTGCTCATGTTTGGTTAACCTATTTTTAATAGGAATTGATCACACTGTGAGTTAGAACTTCCATTAGGAGCTACATGTTAGAAAAGCACAAGTAGTCTGGGCTGAATTTAGATTTTCATTGCTGTAGGGTGCCTGAGAGCATATTTATGCTGACTTTTGCAGTTAATGTGGAAATTTAAGTGGTAGCCTCTTTCAGTTATACTACCCCATAATCTTGCCCACCTTCCTATTATTATAAATTCAAATCATAACAGTGTTATCAGCACAACTGTTGGTAGCTACATCAAGACAAAATATCAAGACTCCTTTATATGAGACAGGTTTACAATAGGGAATAAGATGGGGTAAGCAAAGTTGTAGCGGAAGACTGCAGAAAGGTTCCCATCATAATGTATATTTTATTTTTCCTCATTATTACATTGGTTGTGGAAGCAATGCTTACTCCTAACACATCATTACTTTTTCTAATATACTGCTATCAACAATAGTTGTTTCAGCCTTTTGATAGCAGAAAGCTGTACAGATGTTGTTATCTAGGAATGAGAAGCCTTTGCAGGCAGCTTGGTTTAAAAAAAGGAAGGTTCCTGTCCAGATGCATTTCTTGCAATACACTATTGAAGGCTTAATCAAATGCCTGATGAAAATTTGCTACTGGCTATAATATAGGCAATGATAGAGGGAGACAAAAATATAATACATAGGGACCCTCCTGTTATAGGTACCCTCTGGAGAAAGGTTTGGTGCCTTTCAGAGCATTTGTTTATAGTTCTGGGGGGTTTTTTTGGTGTAAAGATAATACACCAGAAAATAGGTTTTTTTTCTACTGCAAGTGAAGACAACAAATGCAACTTTCATTGCTCATTCTTCTCCCCAGTTCAAAGGACAGGAAAAAGCATATGTGTTCACTCCAAACTGTTTGCACATGCAAAGGCTTTGTAAGTCTAAACCACTACTTTCTCTCTTTCTCTAAGTGTGCTGCAAGGAATAAGTTCAATATATGTTTAGTCTGAACTACTTTTTTTTTTTTTTTTCAGTGGTTAGCATTATACTGCATAGCAGAATCTTAACCATCTGCCATGAATTTTCTTTACTGTCATTCCAGTTTTAATAAAGTCTCTGAAAGATTGTAATTTGAACTTTAATCAACCCCAACTCATATCTCTGGACATTCCTATATAAGTTACTTATGTCTGGCACTGAAATGACCACTGTTGTAACCAAGTCTTAATTGAAGAGTTGCACCTGTACACCACTTATGTACAACAAACTACTTTGGCACACATCAGTCAACTACCTTTAGAAACACACCAGAGGAAGTGATCTCTAGGGACAAGTTCCCTTTTCTGGTGTGCATGAGGGAAACAAGAAAGGCAGAATTTGGAAAGTTACATGTTCCCCCCAACTGAAATGTCTCACAAAGCAGGGAGCCATGTGCTCCAAGAGCACTTGGTAAATTAGGTAGGTCTGTATGTAGTACCTTCCAGGGACTCAAAAGGAATTGATGAAAACTGAGACACTTTTTACATTCCTGATATAATTTACATTCACCTTTTGAGAGTTCATAAAAGTCTCCCTAGGGAGTAAAGAGGATAGGGAAATCTAACTTCTAGTCCCTTCTTGCATTTTCCTTATCTAGTTATCCGCAGAGTTAAGCACTTCCTTTTTGGGAGGGAAGAGGAGTTCACTATGTCCTCACACTATTTTCAAAGAGAAGCATGCCAGCGCCACTTACCCTTTGCAGAAGAAACCTATCTGGGAAGTTTTCTAGCTCAGTCTCCTACCTCAAGAACCTTTGGCTATTGCCCTGACCTGGAGACCCTATTTTTTTTTATATATTCAGAGGAAAATCTGGAACTGTCTGTAGAGGATGATCTGAAAGTATCTGTTATTTGCAAATGCCCATTTCCTGTTCTTTCTATTCATGACACTTAAGGATTCTGAACTAGCATCTCTCAGCATCTCACCCTCTGAAGACTTCTTCTCTAGCTCTCAAAAATAGAAAACGTCTCTGGGATTTTTCTTGGAAGGCACTATGAGTTTGCAAAAATGATTGCTGCAGAGGACCTCAGCTGAATAGCAACCCTTGTGAGCGTGCTGCTACTCAAGAAAAACAACTACAGAACTGTTGTGGAGTGTAGCTGTAGCTGTATTTCACTTATTTCATAAATGCCATGCAATATTACAGGTATCGATTTGTCAGTAAAGTCAGATGTAGGGCTTCTGGCACTTGTTTGTTATGCAAATAGTGAACAGCAGTAATAACTCACTCCTAATGGTAATGGAAACATATATCTGCCTCCTCGGTTTGCATAATTAGTCTGTTTCTCAGAGCTGTCTGCACTTTGGGGATAGTTTCAGTGGAAGACATACTGGTTGCAGCCATGCATATGTAATATTGAAAAGCCAGGAAACTGTAGATGGCATCTCCTTCTTCACTATCAGACCCTCCTCCTGAATATAGTAAGTACCATTTCACATCAAGGGCCTTGTTATCTAGCTTGAAGTATGGAAGTGATACAGCTGTCACTGGTTGCCGCTTGATCTTCGTCCGATTCAGAAATTGTCCACACTTTCGGCACTCTGAAGGCTGTGTCCTGCCATAGATCATCCTGTATCTGGTCTTAATTCCTGAGGGCATAGCTCATGTGAGTTACTTCTGTGCCTGGCTCATACTGACCCACTCCTGGAGGTGTGCTCTCAGGCAAGGGGATTTGAACACTGGTTGAGAGAGGCTGAGACAGCAGGGGACTGGCTGTGGTCCCAACAGCTGCTTCAGTAACCGCTCAAGTGTGCAGATCTGAGATTGTCCCTGAAGCTGGTCGTTGTTAGCCTTGTTGGGCTGGTATGCCTCTGAAGAGCTGGAATGCGTGCTGAGCAGAGTGCTGGGCTCTGTGAGGCTTTGTGGAGTTGTCTGGTCTGTTCCTCTTTTTTGCTTTGTTTGGTTTTGATCACCCCATGTGTCTCCATTTCTGATAGGGATATAGGTATCACAGTGGTGAAGGAAACACTGGCCTTTAAAAGCTGACACTATTTTGTGGAAATATTTTTGTTTTAAAAAATGAAAACTGTCTCTTGAGCCAGGATGAATGAACGTGGAGAGAAACATTTATCTTGGAGAGCATCTTTCTATGAAATCTCCATGTCCAAATTATTTTTAATTTTGGCAGACAAAAGGCTGACTCTTCAGAGTCCAGCCCCCTGGAACAGAGATAAAATGGGGGAAAATGTCAAACTGAGGAGACTTTCTTTACCCTTCTGATCTTCCTCTACCCAGGTAGATGTGGCTCTCTTTGGCTTTTGCTTTTTTTTCTTGAAAAACTCTACATGAAAAGAGTTAAGGAACCAGCTTTTTGGCTTTGACTTGATTTGTCCTCACTGTCTTGGAGAAGCTTTTATATTTGCACCTCAGATCCTCACCAGTCATCCGTGTGTATTGCCTGCATGGGTTCAGCATCCCTGCCTGTGAAATGCATTTTCAGGGCATTTGCTGCAGGACAGGCTTCAAGCCTTGCAGGTCAGCTCCTTGCACAGTTTCCAAGCTCACCTGGGAAGCAGAGCAGCTGGCCTTGTGAGTAGGCCAGGTTAATCCTTTTTCACTATATTATTTTTTTCTGAGGAGAGCTGATCCATACCTTCATGGGTAACAGCTTGCTGTTCCACAGAGGTGACCTTCAATACAGGCTAGGCTCGAGGAGGCCATTTTTGTGCACAAGCTGTCAGTGAGTGAAAGCTGTCACTTAATGACTTGTTTGCAAACTCCTGGGTGCTACAAATTACTTTTTACCACTTCAGACAGACTCTTGAGATATTTTACTCAGCTGTTAATCTCCACCTCTGAGATTTTTCTAGAAAGCTTTGCCAACAGAAAACAAAATATTCTAAATAACCTTTCCCCTGTCTTATGGAAGTCCTTCTGAGTAAGAGGCTGACTGTGAAAGTATCATTTTTGATGTAAACAAGTTCACTTCCTGGATCACTTTTCACAGATTTGATACATCTTACTCTTCTATTTGCTTACAAATGAGAATGAAGCCAAATCTGGTCCTCTTTAGAAGAAACACTGTTCTCTTTTTCAGGATCATAATGACCTGTAAATGATTAGACTTGATGCAAGCTGAGAACATCTTGTAGAAAAGAGGTTTTGTAGCATCTCTTTCTCCTGAAGGAAGTGGTTTTGTCTATTACAATCTAAACCAGTAATGGATGGCTGTACTGATTTAGGTCTGGCTCTAGGTGCCTGTTTATCTGGTACATAAGTTTTCCTGTTCTACCCTCACACTTATGCACCTTAGTGGGAAAGAGAATTGAGACCCATGACCTCAGATAATCATCTTGATAATTTCCACCATCCTGCCTGAATTAACAATTTTCTTATGTGAAAACATGCAAATTACATTTTTGTTCTCATCTCCATTCTACTCTTTCTATGCTCAGATCAGTCCACATCCACCCTTACCTGTGGTATGTCTGTTCGACACTATTTGACTATCTGTCATGCAAAGCTGAAGTCATGTCAGCAGTACTGCATTGTCTTTCCTAAGGCATTAATTAGGTAGTTTGATCCAGATTCTGATGAGCCATTTAATGCTAACCAAGAGAGATATGTAATGTTTATTCATTCTTGTTTTCCTGACACCAGAGGAGGTTAGTGTCCTGACACATTTTGCAGTGGATAAGAAAATGCAGGATAATGTGGGAAAAGGGTCAGGCATGGTCTTTGTCAGCCAACTTGAAACCTGCCCACAGACCAGTGCAAGCACATCATCTTACGTCAAAGGAGTATCAAGGCCAGAAAAGTCTGACTAAAGGCAGGTCCTGCAGCCTGCTTTCACCATAGTGTGTGATTAGTCTTCTCATCCTGTACAGAGAAAGCTTATAGATCAGAGTATGTGTGATTGCATAATAAAAGCTATGCATGAATAAAGAGCTAGACAGATTTATAGTTTCATGGTGCCTTCCGCTCCAAAAAACGTGGTGTTTTTTGTTTGTTTGTTTGTTTGCTTTGTTTGTTTGTTTGTTTGTTTGTTTTAAGTGTTTGATTGAGCAATACAACTTTTTGAATGTAATTCTTAAAAAAAAAAATCCTGGAAGATTGAAATTAAATAACATGAAGCCTTACTAGGAGTTTCCTGTACGAGAACTCACTTAGATTCCCAGTTCAGGTCTCAACCACATGAGTGTCAGGGAGCAGTAACTGTCTTTCTTCTATGTATTATCCATGATAAAAGATTGGAATACAGATATTGCTAGAGGGTCATATTCTGTTTACTAGCTACAGATATTTGAGGGTTATTTCTTAGATTTTATTTCTGACTTTGGGGAGCATGGTCACTTACATAGCTTCATACATTCAGACAGTATGAGTCATTGGTGGAGATGTGAGCATGCCACCTTACAGCTGAAGTCATAATTTCATATCTCCAGGGAGTGAAATATACAACTGGCAAATGATCCCATCTCTAAAATGGGCAAAAAATTATATTGGCCTACTCTTGTCATGAAAAATGAGGTTTGAGACATGGTCTTTGTTCTTTGGAAATCATACACAGGCAACTAACACAGAATTCCCATCTGCCTGGAATTTCTAGTCAGTAGTACCCTCTTCTTCAACGAGGGGCCAATGTATCTACACATGTCCTGTGCACTGACATGGCATGTTGAAGCTTTCATCAGAGGTTACCATACCTTCAGACAGCTTTGCAAGCCTGATGCAGCTGTGTAACCTATATGCTTCTTTGGGACTTTTGGAAAGCATTGCCATGTCTTTTTCTCACTCAAGACATGTGACATTTGACATGTGACATTTTTTCAGGGGGTTGAGCTTAAGCCATGCGTGCACACTGTCTCTATCCAGGATATCCCAGACTAGCATAAAGATAGCTAGCCCATATCATGTCAGACCTCGGCCTATATATAGGCATTATATAGGCCTATAGAGAGACCATTGCCTATATATAAAGATCTGTGGAGGTCCACAAAGGTGATGTTTGACAGGCTTCTAAGAGTAAAAGACTGAGGAACTTAGACATGCACATGCAAATAAAGGTATGGAAGCTTCTAGACTATGCTGGAAGAATTAGCTGGTATTACTGGTAGGCATCTTTGGCTCTGTATCCAAAGCAGTCTAATCTGGGTGTGAGATGACTCCTCCTTTACAAAAGCTTCCTGTTTCATACTATAGATATGATAAATATCTGACAGTGGAATAAACATTTGTTCCTGTTCTACAGCAATGGATGCTAGCTTTCGTCTCTGTAATAACTTCTTGGATAAGCATACACCACCACCAAATGAATCAGCAGTGAGTATGGGAGCAGAAAGTCAAGGCAATGTGAAAGAATTCAAAGTATTGTAATTCCAAGATATAGGCATGAGAAAGAAAGCAGTCTGTGACATCTGTGAACAAACGGAGTGCAGGTGCTGCAGACTCATCTCACCCACTGGCACGACTTGGGATGTGCAGCATTTGGTCCAGTGCTTGAAAGGTCTAACGAAATCTCCCGCTGTACCATGTAATAAACAAGAGAGGTGCTGACCGACTGTGTACTGATTGCAGTTTATGAAATGAACAGCAGGTGGGAGAGAAGCAATATGCATCCTCTGGTAGACCTCCAGCTAACAATGCTACATCTGAAAATATGTAGCATGCTAGTGCAGAAGTCAAACCTTCTATATTGTGCTACTTGGAAACAGGGAGAGGTGGGGAGGAGCAGAGTGGTGGGGTAAGGGAAGGGGAATGTGAATTAATGGAATTTGTATATGAAATTATTTTTCTTTTTAGTCTTTTAGGTCCTTTTTTTTTTTTTTTCCCCCCATTTCATACTCATATTTCTCTGTTGTCTGACAGTTTTGTCATTTGTCAGCTTTTCCCAAGCAGTCTGTCTCCAGATGATATCTGCCTACCTTGGTGGCAGGCACCTCCCTGACTATTCATCTGTTTCTTGCCTCCTGCCTGTATGTTTTGTCAACCTGTTTATTTCAAATCAGTTTCCCTGTGCCCCTCTTGCTCCTGTCCTTATGCCTATCCATCTATCTCCATTAAAATCTAAGTATTGAATATCAATAAAAATAACACAGCCTGTTTGGGAGGAGGTCATTTGCATGATGCTTTCTGACTGACTTGATTTGTGGTCAAACACAACGGTCATAAAAGGGCTGTGTATCAGGCAAATGACATAAAATGCACACATCAGCAATTAAAATCAGCTGTGTTATCTGGGCACCCAGCAGGGCTGACTAGTTAAGGCCCTGCCAATGTTTTGATTATTACAACTCTTTACAAGAATTCATGCTGTTCCTCTCTCCTCACCCCCACATCTAATATTTGACCCTTTCTCTCTTTCTGTATGGCTTAGCTGCTTACCCTATATTTTGATTCTCCCCTACAAGATACAGCTTCCTAGATGTTTCTTTCCCTCCCTCTGAGTCATTGCAATGCAATGCAAAATTGTCTTTCTCTCCTCCCTAAATGTAGACTGTATTTCTCCACTTCAGGGTTACTGACAGAAATGTTCTACCTGCTGTGTCCATTTCAAGCACCTTGTCCTAATGAAACCCCACCTGTCTCTATCTCTGTCCCTCTATTTTCCTACCCTCCCCCCCACTCTCCCCTTGCAGAGGAAGGCGTTCTTAACACCGAAATGCTTGCAGGCTGCTTGCAGTGGGTGGGAGGACCCCAGGATTTGTGCAGAGCTTCTGGACTGCAGCAGCACTTAGCAGGAGCACTGGGTCTGCCTGCCCGCAGCTGCTTGCAGAGAGGCTGCACGGAGATGGTGTCTTTCTCTATCACCTTCACGCTCACTGCACGTGCTCACATCCCTTCTTTCAGTGTGCCTCACATTTCTCCTGTCGGTATTTGACTCTCGCCCGCAGGCTTCTCCCATACCTTTTTAGTCTCTCTGGCTATTGAGCTCCACCACAAAATTCTCCCCCAAACACATGTGCAACCCGCTGTGGGGCTGTCCTCTCCATGCTGCAGTGTATTTTTGCAGCCAGTGTGCTATCTACCACATACCTACCAGTTGTGATATATATTGAAAAGCCCGTGTGCTGCACAAATATTGAAAAGACTGTATGTTTATATTTGAGTACCCACCTGTCTTCATGTCACTATAATATTCCTTCATTGTAAACACCTAGGCTGTTTTTAATGAACTGATTTAAGAGTAGAAACTAAGATATGGTAGTATTTAATTTAGTGGTGTGGTTTTTTTGGTGTCTGGCCAGTAGACAGTCTTCAAAGTAATTCTGTGCCTCTCATTTTGTGATGTAGATTTCCCTTTGGTCAAGAACTCTCAAAAGGGGCCTGGAGAAAGATCTTGCTGCATTCTCTTTGTCGTTATCTCTGGTCAAGGAGTGAATCAGAGATGGAGTCACCTAACCACAAGCAGGTAATGTCATTTGAGACTCTCTAGGGAATTAAAAACACCAGACAATAGCTGGTATATGTGATGCAGGCCCTAGAAGAGGCATGAGGCAGCTGGGGGGATAATGAATAAATGACCTCTACTCCCTCTTGTTGCTGAATCCTGCAGTAAGCATCAAAAATAGATTGTAATGAGAACATACCCAAATTCTATGCTGCCATCTTCCCATCTGGTAAGAAACTCGCTTGCAAGGTGCAGGTCTGGGCTATTTTAGATTTTTCAGCTGCTTTATTTTTCCATATTAACCAGAGTCCACAGTTACCATCCATGTAACCTTAGAAAACCAGATACAGTTGTAGTAGGTAATGAAATGAGAAAGGAACTTTTGATGTTTTGAGAAACTTTGTGTGGATTTGGAGGAACTCTGGAGAAAAACCACCTGCCCCCCCAGCAAAACTTTCACAGTCTGTGAGATTGAGCCTATGTTAATACTCCAACAACACTCATGATCTTGGTCAAATGCAGGTCATTCCTGCTGGCAGAGCAGCATAAGGGAACAATGTCCCTGCTTGTGCTGCTTGTATGGTGCATATTGCAGAGATTTTATTATGTGTTTTACATGAATTGCAGATTTTTGCATGAAAGGGTAAAAAATTATTTAAAGCTGTGATTTCCAAACTTCCAACTCCTGATCTGGCTTGCTTTGGCATGTATCTTACCTAACATATGAATACAAATTTCTTGTATAAGGTTTAGAATTATCCAAAGTAACTGAAGAGGGAAACCAAAAAGGAAAGGGGGAAAAAAAAAAAAAAAAATTATTTTCCCTCCCCTTTCCTGCTATCTAGCATTCAGAGAAATAAAATCACCCAGCCAGCTGCACACCCCTAACCTCACAATTGCTGCGAGTTCTTCCACTTAACCAGCTCTGTGCTTCCATTTCCAGAGCCACAATTGCGGCTGTCGTGTTTCCTGGCCTCAGTGACAAAATGCTGACTAGCTACACTGCTTCTGGACCTAATATAGATGGCAAATACTTAGGTTCCAGATGGTTAGGAAGATTTCAATTTTTCATGTGCATTATTTCCATATTTTGTAGATTCACAAACATATTTTGCTTTAATCTGTGGTATTTGTGTCATTGTGATATTGGACAGTAAATTGTGCCTTGAAACGGATGTTTTCAAAGCCCTGAGATAGCTGTATAAATGTTTCATGAAGTTTTCTCTATGTTTGTTTAGTGTTCATTTAGATTTAAAACTGCTTATATGTGCTAAGTATTGTGTGAGGCCAATCCAGGAAGGTTAGGTTGCTTGTTGAGTCACCACTAAACAGACAGGGGCCTTCCTTAACTTCCATGTCAAAACATATTTCAGTAATTTTTATCAATGTCTTCTTTTCCGCTCCTTTAGTAAATGAATAGATCCCATTGATACATCAGGCCAAATTAGGTGTATTTCTCTTGAAAGAAAGAGGTGGGTTATCCCGGGTATGTGATACAAACCTGAACAAGCATTTTCCCACAAGCTACTTGGAAAAGTTAACTCAGTGTCTGACTACAAAGAAGACATGTTAAACAGTAATAGCTGATGCGGCAAAGCTGCTGCAAGGCTCACCCGGACAAAAGTATTTTCCACTCCTTGTAAATGTTAGCACACAGTTCTGCTGCTGTAAAGTGAAGAAGGAGGGGATGGGAGAGGGAAGGATGGGACAAGAGCACTGACACAGAGGGAGGGATGCCAGCCTGTAACAGAAAGAACAATTTCAGGGCTTAGTTGAAGTGGCAAGTCCCAGGAAGATGAGATGATGTTATGGAGAGCTTGTGGCTCTTAATTTTCAAAACCCTCTATTCCATGATCTAGAAAGAAAATGACACTTGACATACAGCATCATCAGCATGCCAGTCATGAGGCAGGGAGTCAGCAGCAGGGTGCTTTCAAGAAACTTGCCTCTCTTTGCAACCTTTAGCAGCCTCATCTATGCACCGTTGCAGAGATCTGAGGTACGTGACAATTGTGCTGATGAGGTGACAGTTACGCTGTCAGTGGTGAGGATCTCTCTGTTGGTGTGCAGGTGGTCATTGATGCTCCTGGCTTTTGTTTGGGAAGAAGTGTTTTGCTCTCCTTTTAAAGATGTGGCCAAATACAAAAGCAATTAAGCATCAAAAATGCATGTCAGGAGAATCCTAGATAAGCTAACAAAAGCCAGGATATTCAGGGCTACCTTCAGCTAATGCTATGATTTTTAGCAGCCTGAGGAGAACAGGGAAAAGGGTACTCCCAAGGTCACTTCAAATCACAGGGCTTTGTGAAGCGTTGCTACTATTAGCAGAAGAGTTGAGCTGGCAGAAGAAAGTTGCAGAGGTACAGGCCTATCAAAATACATTATTAAAGAAAATCTGAATGAAATGGCAGCCAGAATGGAAAATAGCAACTCATACTTACAGCACTAGTAATTCATTTCAGTTTTATGGAATACAGCCTGGGTATAAATATAAAGCATTACATTAAAATTCATAATAACAGATTATAGTCTTCTCCCCTTTCTGTGCCACTGCAGACTGTGTTCTTGCAAGAGAGCTAAACTGAGCAATTTAAGGACAAGATTCATAATTCACATGGCAGTTATTGGTGACTTCCTCCATTCACCACTGCAAAAGTTGCCAAGTAACACCACCATCTCCAGCAACAGCCATCCAAACAATTCAGCCTGACATCAAGAATCAAATTGCTGCAGATGCTGAGCAAGGCTGAGAGGAGCTATGCTGATGTGTGACAATAGACTAACTAGATGGAGACACATGCCAGCCTCAACCTGAACTTCATCTGTCACTGCCAAATTTTTGATCTTCTACAATTTTAATGAATTATTTTCTGCAACTGCAAGGTACTCTAATGTCTCTAAGATTACTCTAGCTGGACACGTATCTGCATAAAACAGAAGTAACAGCAGCACAGCTAAAATTTGGTCTCAGTTTTAATAGAAATTTAATAATCTTCTTGCCCATTGCTACTGGAAGTTTTTAGTACTGTGTCCTGTATGAGAGAGAGGGATTGCTTTCTATTTCCCAGAATTTCCTGCACAGCATATTTAAAATTGACAAGGTTGTAGGGGTATGGATGATGTTACCTTGTATGTGGAGGGTAGTGATGAATGTAGATGTGGCTTGTTGCTGTGTTTCCTGTAGCTTCGAGTTCAAGAAACAATTACTGTTTTGAAGGTGCAGTGGTGACAAGGGTAACATTTTAAGCAGCCTCTGATGGAACATAATTTTTCAGTTAGTTGACAGAATTGAAAAACTTGCCTGAGGTATTTATTATGTTTGAATATTATTGTAAAATACGTTTTATATCCAAACTTCATCATTACTATCCTGAGCTCCAAGCTCATGTGATGTTTCTTGTGAAGCTAATATACAACACAGAGCTGTTTTGCCTTAGAATACTCTTTGATTTGGCAGTATGAGCAAAGTGCTGCTGTAGGGAATACCTGAGCTGAGGAGTTAGTTATCTGAGTTTTCTTTCTCAAAAAAAAAGACAATAGGGTTCTTCAGAAGACAATGAGCATTTAGTAGTGAATATTTTGTAAGACGTGAACAATATTAGCATTGTGAGCTGGAGAGGCAGGAAAAACTTACAGTTCTGACTGTCATGGGTTAGGGCATGAATGTTTTCACTGGAGAACTGAGTCACAGCAAGGAAGTGCAGGCATTGCCCCTATAAATACCTGGGGGTATTTATGTATCCAGTTAAATGCAAAATAACATAGAAGAGATACTTCTGAGGTCTGGAATTCCCATGTGGACCTCACAACTTGATCATTCATGATGACACCTTCTGAGCTGTTCTACTGATTTCCTGTAGGTGTGCACTGAGTGCCATGGCTGTATATGTTAGCAGCAGAGATCAGAGCTTTCACACTGAGTCAGATAACATTGAGTTCCCACCTTGAGCTGTAAGCTGGCTCTGACTGTGCCTTTACACTTTCAGTTTCCTGCCCAGATTCATCACCTCTCAGTGGATGGGGTCTATCAGCCCAAGTGAGTTCCAAAGAATTATTTAGTATCTCACTCCCAGGCTACAAAGGGTCTCTGGAAAGCAAGGTAACTCACTCCCACCTTTGCACTCTTTGGATTAGTGTTTGATAAGATAAACTCATATTGATCCATGTCAGTTCATGAATTTTGCTTTCTACGTTCAGTGCACAAACTTCTAATGGTTGCCAGTTTTATGAGGATGTATTTAATATCATAAATAAAAGTAGATATTACTGTTAATCAGTAGTCATAACCTTAGAAAGAACTGCCTGGATGGTCTGAGCTTCAAATGGGTGAACAGCACTGTGCTGAGGAAGAGCACGTGCAATTTAAAATGTTAGCATTTGCTCCATCACTGGCTGTGCAGCTGGACACATTTTGTACTGGACAATGGTCCTTTCTGGGAGAGGGAAAAGGGTTTAGTTCATCATTCAGGGGCTGCATTCAGCAGCACACAATCCACAGTGAGTCACTGCTGAAATGTATGGCAGGGCAGGAAACCACAGCTGTCGGGAGGGATCGCGTCCCATGCAGTTATGAAATATTCCCCCTGCTGCCAGAAAGAGCCACCCCCAAGGTCAGCAAGAGGCAATTTTTAGGCTTGCATGGCTGAATCTAGCCCAATGCTTCTAGACCCTGTAGCTGTACTGAAAGCTTTTTAAAAAAATGAAATAACATGAACAATGTCTGACTGGTGAGGTGACAGCTCCTGTAGGCAACAATCAGACAGCAGCAGTAGAAATAGCTCTGAGATGTATGAATTGCTCAAATTAATCTTTTGGGTCAATTTGAAACCTAAAGTTGGGGGAGGCTAATGTATCTAATTTCACTGCTTATCAGTTTAGGAAAAATGCCAGTTAATATAGTTATGTCTTAATCCTAAATAATTTCCCTGGTCTTTCCTGAGGGCCTCTAATATGTACTTTGATGCTAAAAGCTCTGGTTTTCTCCACTTCACTTTTAACTTTGAATGTGCAGTTCTGCATTTTCAGAACCAAACTTAGCAGCATGCAGAACACTGATAATATAAAGCAGGATAAAATAAATTTAATTTAGTGCAGTATAGAGAGTGCAGTGGATACTGCATTACTTTATTTCTTTTCATGTTTAATCCTAAAAAGATCTCTCCACTGAGATTATCTGATCCTTGTCTAGATGGTATTTTACAGTCTTTCTTCAGATTTCTAGTCTAGTTTGCTGGGCATACACAATTACAGGAAAGCCTTGATTATAGTCTCATAAATGAAGTAAATATATTTGAGGATAGGAGTAGTGATAAATTCATAAATACCGGGAAGTCTGTATGAGGGGCTGTGGTTGGATGCATTGTCTGGGTCAGTCATCTGGATGTGGAGGGGCATCTGGAAGAATATTAGCCTTTCTCCATTTATATATAAAAAAGTACAGATCTCTTTATCTGAGGTACTGGGTGAGTAGAGCTACTCCAGCTGATGAATATATGCAAGTAATATGGGTATCAACTTCAAACCTTCTCTTGCTCCAAAGTTTTCCAACAGAAGCTGCATTAAGAATAAGCTGCTCTGGACCAAGCTGTCCGTCCATTGTGGGAGTTACCACTGACCAGGTAAATCCTGTAATATTGAACTGACTTTACTTGCCTTACACTGCAGTTTGCAGAGCAGATACAGGAGATGTCAGAAAGTCAGAGTCATAGCTCAGAAGTAAATATGAACACATGGATCCATTGTTAGTGAGAAACAAAGGATTTGTTTAGTCATGGTCCTAGGAACTTTTGTCATTCCTTTAGGGTATGAGCAGAAGTATGAACATGTGTGGATTTGTTATCTTCTATATGCTTTTTTCAGTTTTATGCAGGAATAGGTAGAGAGAGAAAATTAATTTGTTGGATGTTCGTTTGAAAGAAATTGAGATCACCTTCCATCAGCCTGATAAAATATCTTATGAATGAATACTTGAACTTTAAAGGGGAGAAAAAAGTATACTGTCCTCCCATATTACAGAGGTGGACTAAAACCACAGGAAATGAAGGCCTGAAGAATGCAATGAGGAATGAAGCAAGTGTTGCAGAGATTGCAGCCTGGGAGTTTTCTCTTTGGCTTATCAGAGAGGAACAGGACGATATGGTATGCACACACACTCTGAGCCTTGAATTCTCTCTTTTAATCTTTATCAGACACAACTATTTCTGGGGAATGAAGGCACTTTGTACAAAGAAGGGTGACATGACACAAAATACCTGTAAGCAGAAGCTGTCATGTGGTTTTGATCATTTTGCTGCTGTAAAAACCACCCTGATGCATCTTGTCTTTCAAGAAATAACCATAGTTGTGTCTCTCATTCTGTCTAGTTACTTGTTAATGTTCACTTCTTCAGACCTTTGTGTTTTCCAGCTGCTACAGATGGGGTAAGTTGTGATACCAGGCAGCCTTTCCATGTTCTGGGCCTTTCTGTGTGGAATGAAAGAATATAAATGGGAACACAACACATGGGTGGCAACAGGGTGGGATGTTGGGGAAGATGTATTTCTTTACTAATTCTCATAAAGTTACATTGCAAAGCCATACTGTTTACATGGACTTCTCTTTTTTTTTTTTTTTTTTTTTTTTTAATTTCTTCTATTATCCAATAGTTCTGGAGCCTTTAAGAAAACCAACAGAAACCAGTGGGTTCATCAATCCAATAAACAGGTTTTTATGAACATGTTAGACAGTGACCAAACTGTGTGCAATTGTGAATGCACCCAAGGAAGCAAGAACACACCTATGATACAACACACAGGCACCATCTGTCTTTATTTAGGAAGTGCAATCTTCCCACTTCTTATCCTCCCCTTTCCATTCCCCTCCTGTTTGAATGGCTTTGAACTATGATACTGTCCTTGTATAAATCTTCCTGGTTCCATCAACAGATATTAAAAAAATCAGATAGCAAAAAAAGTGTCTTATTTATTCTCCCATATTATTGTTTATGTGAAGTTGTTCAGCAAGTGAAACAAAATCACCATTCTTATGCTGTAAATTCCCTTTTTTCTGATATGGAAGTGAGTTGGGGGAGACATAGATCATGGCCAATATCGCTTAGAACACTCTTTACTCATTAAGCTGTTACTAGTGATAATAAAAAGCTGTTATTATTAATAGCAAATAACTATTCATACAGCACACTCACTGTAACTGTTCACTTACACAACCACTTACCACACAGCTCCCAGTTGGAGCAGAAGCTTTGAGGCCATTTATTCAGAAGTAGAGGATTGCACTGATGTCCCGGTTGTTTCTAGGGAGGGGTTTTTTTCAGGAAATTGCTCAGAGGGTCCTTTCTTTCAACAGGCATATACATAATCTTGTAGTCTTTGGATATAGCAGCAGCCATACTCTTGGAAGTGGTCTCACTTACACAGCCCATTGTTTGATGCTCATGTGTGCAAGTGACCCTGAACAAATGCAGCAAACTCTTGGTCCTGGATTTATCATTGCTTGCAAGTTCAAGAGGACCACTAGTCTCCAGGGACTATGAGTTCTTAGGAAACTTTCACTCATTACATTCTCAGCATATATTCTTCTTTTTATTATGGTGTTGCTTTGCAACTTCTTTTTCTATGCAGACTTATAGGTACCTGTAATACCTGCTCACAGGGAAAGGGCCTTTATGATGTTGAAGTATTACACTATAAAGTTCAGTGCATATTTTATTAACAGTAAGAAGCAATACATTAATAACATGGAAGTAAAAAAATATAGTGGTAGTTATTACATTCATCCATCACTTATGCCAACCACTGTGCTACAATAAGAAGCATAAGTTAACAAAACTTCTTCAAGCTGTGTCACATCAGTCAGGTTTCTGCAGGTTACCACTGCAAGATCATCCTGCTGACTGCTTTCTGTAAGGGACTGTAATAAGTCCTGGATGAAATGGTCATATCAAACAGATTCTTCATTGTTTCAACCTTTTTCTCCTTCCTCAAAAGTGAATCAAAGCCAATACATTTTTAAAGGTTAAAATATAAGAATTAATGTGAAAAAACAGGTATAAGCAGTAACATCCACCCTACCTCGATGTTACACAAATATTTTGAAACAATTGTTATTAGAAAGGAAAATGTTGTATCTCTCCTCTGTGAATTATGAAGTGAGGACTGGTTTCACCTATCTCCCACCTCATGGAAAACAAATGGCTCCGTTTCACATGCAAAGCTCCTTCCAATGTGAAACCACTTTTCCAAACATCTCTGTCTTGGTGGGATTTCCTCAGCAAGAAGAACAGGAAAACTAGAGTAGTGTTAATGTTTAAAACCATAAAGAGTGAGAGGAGATGAACAAGGTGACTTTCCACAGCAGAAATACTTCACAAGTTCAGAGAAAGCTGGATGCACAATGTAGTGACACTGATCTAGACACATCAGGCAAGGGGGGAGCAGTCCTAAATGACACTAACTGCACCCCAAGCCATCCTTAAAATGAATGTGGAAACTCTGGGCAGGGAAGGTATCAGGATGTTTGTCTGGTTTGTCTTGACATTTAAGGTAAAGGGTGCATGTGCTTGAAATCCCTGCAAAGTACACACATGATGCTCTTTCTCTCAGAAAGTACTTGAAAGATAAACACTGTGACAGAGCCTTCTTTATATTGCAGTGCCAGGGAAAGGTGTGTTTGTTTCCATGCTGCTGTGGTCTGCACACACCTTGGTAGATACCAGCTGTCCCATTTCTGTGGGACTTTGTCTAGGAAAAAAACTAGAGAAGTCAAATGAAGAGACATTGCTGAATTATTACCAGAAAAGGAGAAACAAGCAAGCACAATTGTCTACAAAACAGGTTAGCCTGATTAGGGGGACAGCAGAAGATGAAGGACTGAGAAAGTGATAGTACCTGGCATTAGAGAAAAGCCACACATTTAAGCATAGAAAAATATGTCCCTATGGCACAGATCTGAACAGCTGCTATGTTTTGGGAACACTGAAAGACAGGACTTGCATTATGTTTTCCCTGAGGTTTGAGAGACTACTCAAACACTGTAAATTTCACTGTCCTTGTTCATCACTAGAACATCTTAATGGAATTAGTCTCTAAATCAGTCAGTTCTTTCCCCTGTTACTGCTGTGTGGGATATGTTCTCTGTCATTTTAGAGTAAAAACTGAAGTGAATATGAAGCCCACTGCTGCCTTTTAAAGTTTTTTCCTACAGTGTACTTGCACACCCATGGGCTGATCTTGTACAGGCTGGCTCAGAAGAGAAGGTTGTGCCTGTGCGTACACACCATGATGCATATATATGATCTTCCTGCACCTTTGGTAGAACATCCACAGCTTTAAGTAGCATTTGTCATCTCTTTATTAGGGTGGGAACAGAGAAAAGGGCAGAATTAAAAATGAAATGTTTTCTCTATTTTGAATGTTTTCTTCTTTCAGAAGAGGAGCTTAAGCACTTCCAAAAGAGCTGCAGGGAAATAATAGGCCCATTGGAGGACTGCAAGACCTTTCAGTGATTGTCTATGGCCATCAAGGAGATTTCTGCCTCATTTTCTCTTCATGCCTGTCAAACTAGTAATAAAGCACATCTTCTTCACCACAGAAGACTCACATCTGGACTAGCAAAGAAAGACTTTCTTTCCCAAAATTAAGTTACAGACTAATTTCCTAGTACTTAATCCAATAGTTAGCAGACCCCCAGAAATGAAATAATTCTCATAAAACCCTGGAACTAGACAAGCAAGGCTTTTTGTGCCCTTTCTGGGACCTCACTTTCCAAGTCATCTGCATAGGAGTTTAATGTGCTCTTATTTCCTGAGACCCACCCCTTCATAATCATTTACATTCTTTCCAACAAACTGTACCATTGTGAATCTTGCGGAATTCTTGATCTCATATGAGCAAGTATTGTGCTCACTTACTTTCAGCTTACGGAATCACTGAGTTATTCTTCTAAACTGGTTCTTCCCCATAGCTTTTCTAATGAGTAAAGTCCTTTGGATTTGCCAGATTCAAAGATTTCCTCTGTTTTTGCCTCTCTTTTCAGTTTGAGACCTTTGCCCTTTGCAGGTCTTCTACAAGTCTCACAGAGCTCTGTCTTCCTCAGGGGATCTCTTGGCATTCTGTCACTACTTTCCCAACCAGCTCCTCATCTGTAGCTAAGACAAGTGTTGGTAGGCATGCATGCTCTTTCAGGTATGCTGGGAGGCATTTTCTTAGTTGTAAATTATCTAGTGCTAGTCCCCCCTCACAGGAAGAGTCACTCTGTGACAGGAGCTTGTCCTAGTCTGTTCAGCCAGTTTCACTTTCAAAAAGCATTCTTCCCTTAATTCAGTCCCACCTCCTTCAAGTATTACCAAAGCACAGAGCCACAAAGTCTCTGAAATGTGACTTGCTTTGTCCGGAGAATAACTACACTATGCAATTTTTACTTTTTGCTGGCACTTAGAAGATGAAACTGAACCACAGAACTGTAAAAACGTTGCTTGGAAAGGACCTCTGGAGGTCACCCGGTCCAGCCTCCTGGCCCTACAGAGCAGAAAGACGACTAACATTGAGTCAGGGCAGCTGTGGCTTTTCCCAGCCAAGTCCTGATGAAGAATCCACATCCTTTCTGGGTGACCTGTCCCATTGTTGCACTACCATCCTGGTGAGAACATTTTGGCTATGTCATCTTTGTCAAACTGCTCAATAGTCAACTACTACTAGATCATCCCAGATTACCCCTTCACCAATTTAAAGAAGAGTGGCTCCCTCAGCTGCTGTAGGCCCTAGTCCATCTTTTTGTCTGCCACTGGGCCCCCTGTTGTTTTTCCACATAATTTTTGAACTGGGGTGCCCAAAGCTCAACACAGTGATTCAAGTATGCTCTGATCACTGCTGAACAAAAGGAGATGGTTAACTTCTTTTGATATACTGACCATGCTTCTCCAATGCAGCCAGGCTTATGTTTTTTTTTTTCATTTGGAATGACACCACATGGGTGTCTAATACTCAGATGAATGGTCACCATAACACATGATTTTCAGCTGCCGCTGAGCAAGTCTCTTCTCTGTTACTACCTATGCACAGGGTTATTATATTAACAACTACTGAGCTTTGTGCTTCTCCTTGTTGAACCCCATAAGGTTTCTGTTCACCATGACATCAAGTTTGGCTTGTGTTCCACATCTGCTGGACTTCCCTAAGAAAACTGCATTCCTTTGGACGAGATTGTTAAAGACATTTCTGTTCCTGAGAGTTTTTCACTCTGTGCTAGTTTCTCCTCTGCTTTGGGGAGAGCAGGGCTCCTGGGTGCCACACTCAGGGATGTGTTAGCCCCGCACACTACATACGAGATGAGGGAGCAGATGGCCTAACCAACTATGTCCGCTGTCTGCATTGGTAGAGGTGTTAGTACTGTCAATAGCTCTTGGGAAATTAAGCTGTTAGCAAGCAAAATGTGGCTTCTCCATTGTTCTGTGGGTAATACACTCTATTGATCAGATTTCTTCACTAAAGCATTGGTAAAATGTTGAATGACGTGTCTGAGAGCAGAGTGCTTGCTGCCTGTAGTCCCTCCTACATTGGACTGAAATGCCCTCTGCAGTCAGAAAATCTAAACCACTTTTGATTGCTAAACACTGTCTGTAGCAGCTTTTTCAAAATTTTTTGGGATATGTGTCTTTTTGTGATTCTATGAAAAGATTACGAGCAGCTTTTTTAATGAAGCTTTTGTTTTGGATGCAGCATGTTGTATAATAAAGCTGAAAATAGTGGGTTTGTTTCTGGGTCAGCTGTCTGTCATTTCTGTTGGTTTCTATATTACTGTTGATTCCTGCTGAAAATAATGAAATTATAGAAAGAGAGCTACATGAATAAACAGATCACTCAGGTTGCTTTCATTAAAGATTTAAGGGGCTCACTTTCCACAGGCTCTGCAACTTTTCCTGATATTATACTCTGCACTTCCCTGCTCTTGGTCCCTCCTTTTCTTTCTTTAGCCAGTCTCCCTCCACTCCCTTGTCTTGTTCTACTATTGGAAATCTCCTTTTCCACCCCTCCTCTGATCAAAATGTCTCTCAAACCCACTCATCTAGAAGTCTTCTTCTCTTCAGTTTCTGTCCAAACCCTTTCCCACCCTTGGGTCTTTCTTCATATCTTAATTTCCTGGTGCACAGTTCTTATATAAACAATCCATTCTGGTTTTGTTATTTTGTGCAGTGAAAGTCATATATGCCCACAAAGGTGTTCTCTGAGGTGCAAATCCTGCACAGTGGTCTCTATACAAAGATCTGTACAAACCTTTTATGAAAAAAAGCAGCATTGAATACAGAAATGCATTTTTTCCTATGGCTCATCTGTCTGAATGAATAGAAATGAAAGAATGCCAAAGATGAGTCTGAAGGTACAATACTTAAGGTATTGTTAAAAAAACAGATGAGAGTAAATTATGTGTTTTTCTGTTTTATATACAATTATTCTGCATAGAGAACCTGAAATGCTGGGCAACAATATCATGGCTAAACACAAAAAAATCCCAGGGACTTTTTTTAGCAGCATTGCCTCACAATCCATTTCTGATAGTATCAGGAGATCCAAGAGGACTGCAAATCTACATGGTTACAAACAGCCTGGCAAAACCTTTCTGGTTCCTATTCTGAAGGAGGAATAGACACAGGTGTCTCTTTGGAAACACTGCACTTGTGTACTGCCTTTTAAGTTGCTGTACCTGCACCCTGGGAAGCCATCCTTGTGCCCCATTTGAGAAGTGGATTCATGCAGCCATAGGAAGAAATGCAAACTGATAAAAGAAAGTCACATGGCAGCAGAGTCTGCTCTTTCACAACTGATGCTGCATTGAGCCTTGATTCTGTAATTTCTGTTTAGGAGTAAATACTGGTGAAACCAAAGGATTTCTTTGCCCATAAGAACTAGGTGATCTGGCCACAACAAAACTGATTTGTCTGATTTAGGAGGTACCATGAAGGCTATATAGATAACATATTAGAGAAATTTATGCCCAGCATGATTTTCTAAAATCTTAGTTCTAAGAAAACAAAGGTTGTAAAAGTGAAGATACCTGTAGAGGTTTCTTAAGTGAAACTTACAATAAAGTCTTTATGATTGAATTTTTAGGACTTTTATTCATAGCATATAAAATAATGTATTTTGTTCCAAGTGTGTTTTGTAAGGGTAACACAACACTCAGTTTGCTAACTCTCATTAGGACTCTCATTCTTTTGCATCTGCCCTTTGCTGTTTCAGTAGATTGTCTAGACTGAGATTTCAGACTAATCCAAAACTGCTTTAAAAAATGGCTAATGGAGACATTTAATTGTGTCTAAGAAGCTGACTAAAAATTTCAAAATACTTTTCATATTTAGATGCATGTATCAACAGTTTTCCTGAGATTGTCACTAAGTATCATAGAGAAACTGGTATATTAATTCTTCTTCCTGCACTCAGCAGGTCTTGAGGATAGTGGTGTTTGTGAAATAGCGTTCAAGAGCCATAATTAGCATCATGACTGCATTTTGATGATAGTGAAGATGATATCTTCTTTGCATTATTGTCATACCATCCGTATACTTCTCTTCCAAGTCAGTAGTACATGGGATCCTTACAAATTCAAAGAAAGGAGTTTTCTGTCTTTTTTTTTTTTTTTTTTTCATATGGGGACAACTTCTTTCTAACTAACTCTTCATTTTATCTATGTCGTTCCTTAATTTTTGACATTGTTCATACTTTTATTGAAATATTTCAGTTTTCAACACTTAGCTCTTAGAATTCCCCCTGTTACTTTTGTTTAAACGTATTTAACTGGATGCATTCATTCAATGATATAATCACTGGTATAAAGGCTGGTATTTTCAGGATTACTGTAAAAGTTTGAAATAGTAAAAAACCCAGAGCATTTTATATTTTTTTGTGAACATTTCTATCCATTACCCAGTCCCTTTGAGGGATAGTTTTGAATTCTCTACAATGTTATTTGGAAAAAAAAAAAAAAGCTCAACTTAGGTTGTAGATATTATTTTAAGTGACAGCATTTTCTGTCTTTCTAACAACCCTCCTATTTGAAATTCAGTGATGGTATGGATCATCAGCTTTTATTTTTTTCACAGTAGACTGCAAAAGAGCTACTCTGTGTATTGAACATTGAAAATTCAAGTTGGTAATTGATTTTATGAAGAACTTAATTTTGAGATGCTGTGCCTATCCACCAGAAATTTCTAGTTCCCCTAATAGTTCACAGTTCCACTGTTTTCCTATTATGTATCTATTTTCTATGGATTCCATTTACAGTTTATTTCTGTGAACACAAAAAGACTCCATCATCCTATTCCCCATTTATGCACCTCAGGCTTTGTTTTAGTTCTTTTCTTAACTTTCTCAGGAAATACATCAGGAATCTAAATGTGCTTCTTAATATCCTTTAAATTTTTTAAAATAACTTTCATTCTCCCATAATATCCTCATAGGTGAGTTCAGGAAGTGTGGATTAGAAGAGTGGACAGTGAGATGGGTTGAGAACTGGCTGAATAATAGAGCTCAAAGGGTTGTGATCAGTGGTGCAGAGTCCAGCCGATGACCTGTAAGTTCCCCAGGGGTCAGTTCTTGGTCTAGTCTTATTCAACATGATACTAAATGGGGAAGAGTGGCTGATACACCAGAGGGCTGTGCTGCCATCCAGTGAGATCTGGAGAGACTGGAGAGCTGGGCAAAGGCAAACGTAATGAAGTAGAGTCCTGCACCTGGGGAGGAATAACACCATGCACCACTACAGGTTAGGGGTAGACCCTCTGGAAAGCAGCTCCATGGAGAAGGACCCAAGAGTCCTAGTGGACAGAAAGTTATCCATGGGACAGCAATGTGCCCTTGTGGCCAGGAAGGCCAATGGTATCCTGGGGTGCATAAAGAAGAGTGTGGCCAGCAGGTGGAGGGAGGTTCTTGTCCCCCTTTAGTCTGCCCTAGTAAGACCATATCTGGAGTACTGTGTCCAGTTCTTGTCTTCCCAGTTCACAAGGGACAGGGAAATACTAGAAAGAGTCCAACATAGAGCTACAAGGATGATGAAGGGACTGGAACATCTCTCTTATGAGGAAAGGCTGAGCGACCTGGGTCTGTTTAGCCTGGAAAAGAGAGAGTGGATCTTATAAAAGTTTACAAATATCTGAAGGGTGGGTGTCAAGTAGAAGGGGCCAGTCTCTTTTCAGTGATGCCTTGTGATCGGCAGAGAGGTAATAGTAGCAAGGTGAAACACAGGAGGTTCCACTTCAACATAAGGAAAAACTTCTTTCATGTGAGAGTGACAGAGCACTGGAACAGGATGCCCAGAGAATTTGTGGAGTCTCCTCTAGAGACTTTCAAGACCCACCTGGATCTGTTCCTGTGTGGCCTGCCCTAGCTGTTCCTGCACTGGCAGGGGGGTGGGACTCGATCTCCAGAGGTCCCTTCCAACCTCTACCATTCTATGATTCTATGATTCCATGATTCACTAAGTGAAAAGATTTTAAAGCTTTTACTTGAATAATTACTAAAGTATTTCAGAGGGAAATAGAAATTCAGCAAATTCGGAAACAAACAAAAGAAATTGAATTCTTAAAACCTTTATCCTACCTTATCAGTCACTGCTGTGTTTTCTTTTGTAAATAACAAATAATAAAATAAATACGACTGTATATATACACACACATGTAAAATCATAGAATCATAGAATAGTTTGGGTTGGAAGGAACCTTTAAAGGTAAACCCCCTTGCAATGAGCAGGGACATCTTCAACTTCATCAGGTTGCTCAGAGCCATGTTCAGCCTGACCTTGAATGTTTCCAGGGTACCTACCACCTCCCTGGGCAACCTGTATCAGTGTTTCACAACCCTCACTGTAAAAAAATCTCTTCCTTATATTTAGTCCAAATCTATCTCTTTTAGTTTAAAACCAACTGCTTAAAAATGACGGGAAACTGTGGCGAAGGGAAGAAAGTAATTTTACCTCAGTCTTATTGATTCAGAAACAGACCTAAATGCTCATCAGTTACAGGAACAAAGTCAAGGTCAAAGTTAGTGGCCACCATATGGGCCTGAGATAGGGCTCCATCACCATTTGCCACCTGTGCTTATTTCTAAGTTCTCACACCAGAATTATTACAGAAAGTAACAGCTTTATGTAAGCAGGGGGTCAGAGAGAATATTATTTCTAAAATCAAAGCTGTTATTTCTTTATCTTCTCATGGCTGGGCAGAAGCCAGAAGCAGAAGATGGGTCTAGGTGCTAAAAATTAGCTAAGTAGGTGATTGCTGGGAGAGGTGATACCTGACCCTACTCTCCAGTCCTCCCAGTTCTTCCAGTTGCTTCATTGTGCAAATGGGGAGACTATGGGAGGAAAAGAAGGAGTCATCACATTGTCCTCTGCTACCTTTGCCTAGTGTCCCACTTCTAGGACCATCTGGTGAAGGTGATTCTGGGTCTGGACGACTCCTCCTTGTTCTTGGTCAGTTCTCTCCTGGGCTCAGCCACAGCAGGGAGGCAGCAGTGAAAGCTGGCTAGGGTGAAGTGCTTCTGAGGTTCCTATAGAGAGGCAGAGGAATTTATTGAGAGATGGAAGTCAAAAAATGATTGGCACAGCCCTTGGAAACCTTGATAGTTCCCCTTCAACACTTCTCTTTCACCTTGTTTCTCTTCTGTCCCCCAAATGCCCTCTCCCTTTGTCCTCTCCACTCTATTGGACATTTTCTGCAACAGTAACAAAAATGGAGTCTTGTCAACATGAGTGAAATGGACAAAATCAGTTGCTTTGTTCCATATTTTCATGACAGCAAACATCAATATTGCTTATATCACAGAGAGCACTTGAGTTTGGTTGGGCAGAGTCACATGGCCTCTGTTACTGTCATGGGGATGAATGACTCAAGGAGCCATTTTGAATGAACCTGATTGATACTGTACTTTATGCAGTTCACATGTCCCTATTTTAAGCCAGTTTTAATCACATTGTTTAATACACTGGAGTACAATTCTTTAAAGTATACAGGTTTATTTTTTTTTGCAAATGTCTATCATCACTTATTAATGTACTAAAATTTCCATGTACTTATTCTTGTAACTTCCATTTGTGTACTAATCAAATATACTTCAGTACTAATCAAATACAGACCTAGTAAGCATCCCACACATTCAAATGTTAGAAACTTGTACAATCTTTATCTGCTTTCTAAAGAAAAAACCCAGATGTCTAAGGCGTTTGTTTCTCTGCTGTGTATCTGAAAAAATAGAACAGAACCACACAAACTGCTAAATTTTGCAGTATTATTTTTCCATTTCTTAATCTTCCCTTCACTTGCATTTACGTTTAAATTAAAGAGAGGTACGTTGAACAAAATATTTCAAAGCTAACTCAAATATTGGAAGCCTGCCGTGTCTGTTCTTTTCCTCAAATTACCAATAAAGTAGCTTTCTCAACAGCTCTACTCACTGCAAAAATTGAAATCAGATATCCCTACAATGTGTTTTACTTGATAATGAGCATATCCTACCTGAAGGACAATGCATACTCACATTCACATTTTCTCAGTTTATATTGCTTTATACTACTTTTTTTCTTATGCCAGAAATAATGTAGATAAAATGTGAGTATAGCTGGTTTAAAAGCCTTTGTGTTGCAAAAACCTACCTGAGAATATGGGGTGTAACCGTTCAATATGGACAAGATTCTTTTGCTCTATAAATTGTCTCCTTCTTTCAAGAGTAGACATCATGTTCCTGAGGGAACTTAAAGGCCTGAATGGCCCTGACTGGCCTCACCTGGGACACCCACCCCATGTCCATGGGCATGAAAATAAAAGTTCATCCCTACAATGAAGAACTGTAAAAACCTTTCATAGTAATGAGCAAAAATCTTGTCATTTGCTGATAGTAACATATGCAAATTTTATAAACATAATGAGTTATTGAAGTGGTGCAAACTGCTGTAGTTAAATTATTACTTGTTATTATTACTGTAGCATCCAGAGATTTAAATCAATACCCTTCTGGGGTACTGTTCACTATGTGAGTAGATCAGGTCTGACGCAGAGACATATGCTAAGTAATGAAGGGTTGAGGAAAGGGAAAATCATCACCTCTGCAGGGAAGGAGCACCAAGAAATCTAAGGTCAAACTGATGCCGATCAGAATTATGCAGATTGAGCTGATCCAGCACTGGCATGATGAAGCATATGAGATGAACTTTTCATTCCCTTTTGGCCCTATAATAGTGAGGTGTTTTTGGGTTTTTTTTTGTTTGGTTTTTTTTTTGTTGTTTTTTTTTTGGTTTGTTTTTTTGTGTGTGTGTGTGTTTGGTTTTTTTTGTTGTTTTGGTTTGGTTTGGGGGTTTTTTTGTTTGTTTTTTGGTTTTGTTCATTTGTTTTTTAGGTAGTGTGCTTTGTTTAGTTGTTTAGATTTGTTCACTTTTGTTTTTATTTTTAAAGTTCATATTCCTAGTTCTCTAGATTAGGGAGCTGCTTGGAGTGTGGAAATGGAGATGTCAGAGGAAATGGGAGAGACTGGGCTATGATGAAGTCCTTCCTCAATTTTGGGTGGCTGTACAGCTGGTGAACTTGTCTGCTGCTAGGAGCACAGGAGTGATTTTAGGTCCACAAGCTTAAAGAAAGCTATTGAGTGAACACAGGAGATTTGTTGCATTTATTCTATTTTTTTCCTACTATAAGCAGATTTGGGTTAAGACAGTGTTTGCTCCTGATTTGGCAGAAAACCTAGGCTGGCTCTGTCAGCTTTTCCTCAGTCAATATTAAATCAGTCTAAGCTTTCTCCTAAAATTTCTCTGTTCTTAAACTTTCCACTGAAGATCTTCCATTGCCTTGGCTCTCTTTCTTGCACTGCTTGGGAAGGTACTTCTCTCATTCCTGTCCTGTTTCAGATCAGGAATCACCTGCCAGCACAAGTTGGTCAATGACTTGCCTTTCTAGGTGGGGACAATGGCAAGTGGTTGTTAGTGTTAGAACAGAAGAAGTTAGTGTTCTTACATGTAAAGCTAGAAAACTGTCTGCTGCTGCAGCAGGATAAAATCTGAGTCAGCTCTGGTGTCTTTGGTGGTGGTTCACAAGGTTGTTGTGAACTTAAAATACTTCTGTCATGAAGAACATTATTTTGTTGAATGGAAAGAAGGAGAAAATGTAGTTTACAGAGCTGATGGTGATGCTTTGTCATGTTCAGGATGTACTCTCTCTGACAAAAAAGTGTACTTTTTACAGAAGGAAAATAAGTATAACTCCCTTTGCAATAGATTTCTGAAGATAAAGCTGTTTCTTACCTCAGCATGATGAGTCAAGCTGAGCCCTGCAGAATGGACAGAGGGCAAGAGGGCAGAGCTCCAACTGACCTTCCCAAGCCCAGCCACAATCAGAGTGATCCAACTGGGTGCCTGCATGACACGACTAATGCCTGACTGACTGTGTGTCCTTCTCCTGCTCCAACACTGCTCTTGTCACTGAAGGTGGCCTTGGACAGTGTGTTGACTGGTGGAGGAAAGATCATTTAATAGCTGTTGCAAGGAGGTATTTTATCTGCTACCTGGGCTAGAGCTGCCTGGGGCAAGAAGCAAAGTGTCATTCTCTGCTACTATCTGTTCTGGGTTATTCACAGAATCACAGAATGGTATGGGTTGGAAGGAACCCCTGGAGATCATCTAGTCCAACCTCCCTGCTAAAGCAGGTTTGCCTAGATCAGGCTGTGCAAGAACATGTCCAGGTGGGTTTTGAAAGTCTCCAGAGAAGGACACTTCACAACCTCTCTGGGAAGCCTGTTCCAGTGCTCTGTCACCCTCATTATTGTCTCTGCGGAGTGAAAAGGGAGGAATACATGGGGGCCAGAGACAGGAGCTGATGGTTCAAAAATCACCCCAGAGGCTGCCTTTAGCTTTTGTATGACCTCTGGACAGTACCTCTGGCTGCCTGCCATCATTCAACAGAGCTTTGATGGTTGTTTTCAGTAACTCATCTCCTTCCCTTAGGTCTCTTCTGACCCCACATCCCTGTCACTGTGCAGTGTGTGACCTTCGGGCTTTTTGTCTTTTTATAGGAGTCTTGCATTTTCTACTGAGAAGAGAAAGCTCTTTTGGCTTGGTGGATTCACAGCTGGAGCCGCTGCCATCATATTGGCCTATGCTTTCCATAAGCACTAAATTCACTTAAAAAAAACCCAACAAATTTTATGAGAAAAGCCAATAGGTGTGCCAATACATAGAAATGGTTATTTTGCATCTGGGATCTCTCTGTATGGAAAGTATACATAATTTTATAACTCATCAACTTTAAGAGGTGCCCAAGAATGCTGAAAATAGGACCATAAATTTGTAGGAGATAAACCATTTTCACAGAAAAAGAAAATTCCAACAAAATAAGCAAGATCTGGGGTGTTCTGGCATCTATTAGAAAAAGATATTAAAAACCCAAATCCTGCCTTTTATTTTATGACAGTGTATAAGAAAGCTGAAAAACTCCCAAATTCCAGTAAAAGATAAAAGATTAAAAATATACTTCTCCTCATTTCATAGAAAAGTGCTCTGTTAAATCTAAAATTTAAATCATAGTGTTTGATTATCAGTGCTCACCAAGAGGATTACAGAACAGTCATTAAATCTTATTACAAAGCAAAGTGCAGAAAGTAATTGCACGTATTTGTAAGTAGCTTAGAATTGATTAAAAATGCATAAAGAAAAACTGCAAAATTTTCTGCAGGCTCAATGCTGCTAACCCCTCTGGGTAAACACACATCAGCTCATCCCTCCAGTAACCTTCTCTGTTTCCTCCCAGTGTAGCAAGAGGATGATTTCTCCCTGTTTTAAGGACAAAGACATTGTACATGTGATCATTTGAATTGCTGTGAGCTCTAGGAGATAGGGAAGGTCTGCATTCAAGTTAAAGTTAGGAAGCTTTAGGAGAAGTTTAATTTAAGCTGTTCCTCAGGCTAAGCCTTTCCTTCCCTACCCCCATCCTCCACAGAAGGCTGCTTTAAGGCTGCACTTTCAAAGCAATGTATGGGGAATTAAGCACTCTGGTTCCATGGATGTTAGTGTGATTTTCTGAGCAAATATCCTCTACTCCAGCACTGTGCTGAAGCTCTGCTCCACTGTGAGGTTTTCTATATTCCCTTCATGCAAAGGAGCTGTTCCAAAGCAAGGTAACTTTAGAAGTGTATTAACTCTGGGTAAATTACAGGAACAGGGGGCTTTTTGATGCTTGTTTGTTTGTGTTGGTGACTGAGGCAGACTTTCCCTGCAGAGGCTGAGCAGAAGATAGGGCAGGTGAGGTCAGTGCACTCTCCCTTTAGATGCCACAGATGAACTAGCTTAAGCAACTTTCCACACTCCCTTTTGTTCACCTATGTAATGATGTGCCCCCAACAAGTCAGCCTTTGCCTAAGCCAAGCCAAATTCAGTGCATAACACAAAGTAAGAAGTACTCAGATCTTATGCAGTCAGGGGTTCAGTGTGGAACTTGTTAATTTTAACTTTGCATTTAAGCTACTGGCACATCTCTTCTGGCAGTGTTAAGAATATTCCTGAGATGATGCATTGTATCATGGTTTCCCTTTCCTCTTGAATTCACTTATTTCTCTCTGCAAGAGTGGTAAGTTGTGTTTAGGGTGAGATGGATGTCTTCCTTTCTGTTTTTATCTTTCTTTTTATAGACTATGCTTTCTCCGATGGAAATCATACAAACCTCTTATTTTTCCCTTTGGCCTCAAACTTTTCAGGGAGAGAGCAGGACCAGTGCACAGGAAGTGAAGGGATGTACCTTTTCCATCATCATTCTCTTACTACCCAGTAGTCAGACACAGACAAAGCTGGGACTAGTGTTTTTAACCTCTGGGAATGAGTCAGAGAGGCATGGCCTTGAATCTGGTGTGCAACCACAGAGTAACCTGCTATGCATTTTGTCTAGGGTCACCTTTTTGATCACAGTTCCCAGAGCCAAGGCAGTGTGGTTATGCACTGCTGTGCCCATGTCTGCAGGTGTGGTGAGGACAGCATGTTTGGCTTCTAATTACCAGTCCCATATTGATAAATTAACAACGTTTCATCTTTTCTTGCCTCAACTCTCGACAATTATGTGAGAACAGAAATGGAGAGATTACAAAAGATTTTGCTGTTCTGTATTAATTTAGAACATCTGTAAGGGCTTTTGAATAATCTTTATTTGTAACTAGGAGAAAAATGCACATTTTGTCAACTTATCGTCAACCTACTTCATGGGACTCGGCCTTTGTAGCAGTCCTTCAAATTAATACAAATTTAAGAACTAAAGCACTACATAATGAGTTGAGAATATATCTCTCAGAGTTTACTATTGATTTACTGTCCTAACATTGCTGAGAATTACCCACTGCATAATCTATAGAAGTAAATGATTTCTTTGTGAGGCTGCTGCTATCTCTTAAGGTTTTATCTAAAGCCTTGAGAATTGCTATTTTTTCTCAAAGTCACATAAGTATCTTAGTTTACTTTCTGTAGCAAGGAAGTTCCTTGCTACAGGGAGTGTGGAGAAAAGCTTGCAGATGTGAATATCAGGTAACAGCAAGAATGTAAGGATCAGGGAGCTGGGCACAGAGGCGACCTTGGCACTGGTTGTTCCCTCAACAACACATGCTGTCCTGCAGGGTATGAGCATAGCAGGAAGACTAAGGGGGTGATAGGGTCCAACAACAGCCCCTGACAGGACAAGGAGGTGAGCCAGTCCAGAGCATCCAGGAGCTAAAGGACATGGGTCTGGCAATAAAGCCAGGACATGGAGCCAAGGGGTCCACCTAGGGAACAGGGCCAAAGACAGGTACAGGACACAGGCTACAGTGTATGTCTGAGGAGTCCATCCAGAAAATGAGCTATCACAGTATAGGGATGAGGTCTATCGAGGAGGCAGGGCCAGAGGCAGGGCTGGGGACCTGCTATGGTGCAGCTGAGATGGGGGTTCATGGTCCTGGGCTGAGCTGAACCTGGGCCCATTAGTGATGGTGGGGGTCCTAAGAGAAGTTAGTCAGGAATGTTAAGGACTAGTAGTGCATTTAGGTGTGTTGAACCACAGTGTGTTGAAAAAGAGACTGCACCAGAAAAGGCTCACTCTATGCTTTTGTTGCATATTCTTTGCCTATTTTTGTATACTGTACCCTTCAGTATTGGTGACTACTGTAACCAGGTTACTGTACTAGAAAAGCCTTAGGTCTTACCCAGTGTGTTCATTCATACATTCTTATGTCCCTTTGGGGGAATATTTAAAAGTTAATTGAAAATAATAAATGCATTAAAATAAAGGAAAAATAATCCACTGAATTTCCTTTCTAGACTGTTTACACTAAGCAGTGGCAGAATCAGTGATTTTCTGCTGAGCTTTCACCATCAAAGTCTGTGAGAGATGCTCCAAGTCCTCTATGAAGAATGGGAAACAGAGTTCAGCCCTCAGAACTTTTCTGTCCCTGAGGCCTGGAGGTTCAAATATCCCTTGGCAAGACATCCATATCATCCTGAAGTCTTTCTATACTCTGTAGTATAGAGTATATATAGATCCTATTTCTATACTCATGTAGTAGTACCAGCACTGCAGGGAGTTGCTATTCTTTAGGGAGACTACATCAGTGGAAGCAACCTAGCCATGTGGACAGAACTGTGAACTCTGATCTCACTCATCTGGCTTCATGTTTGCTGTTGATTAAATGCATCTATGTATGCAGCCATGCAATATACACATGATCTTGTCTCCCCAGTTGCAGACACCCTAGACGCACAGGCGCTCTGAACCATGGTATGACTCTTTTTGTTGGCACTTAGACCCCCATGAACACACACGCATATGATAGGCAATCCTTTACCCAGGGAAATAGTCAGAAAAGGAATTTAATAAGACCGAACAGACTGAAGTGATCAGGTGCAGGGCATGGCCAGGCAAACATACTGATCAGCAGCCAGTTTATACATGATTGACCATTTTGTCACCTTGTCCCTCTGATTTCCCATGATTATTTCATCCCAAAACTCACTGATTCCTCCCTTTCCTCTCCTTTGGTTTCTCCCCTAAACCCTCAATAATATGTCTTGTGTAATTACAAGATGCTCTTCCCATGCATTGCATAATACATCCCATATTCTTCTATAAGGTAAACTCATCTTCATGAGTGTCACCTCTGAGACCAAGGGTCTGATGGCTCTCTTGTGATATCTCAGGCCAGGTCAGGTCAGGGGGCTGTCTTGGTGAGATTATTTGGGTTCACACAGGTCCCCTCTGTCCTCAGTGCTCCTTTTGTTTTATAGAGGGGATCCTTTAATCATGTAACCTAATACCACAGAGCAGAGACTCTTCTGTATCTTCCTTCTACCCTTGCAAATGTTTGAAACAATTATTCTTGGCAAGAAGATAAAAGAAGAGAAAAGAGGAGAAAAGAGGAGAAAAAGAAGTGAAGAGAAGAGAAAGAAAAGAAAAGAAAAGAAAAGAAAAGAAAAGAAAAGAAAAGAAAAGAAAGAGAAAAGAAAGAAATGCCTCTCTGTTTTTCTAGCTCATCAATGTTGAAAATTATGTGTTATGTTTAAATCACCAGCAGACCATTGTGTAATTTAAATGAATGTGTAATTTTGGTTACATTAAGTGTTAATATATTTTCCTTTTCTTGGACAACAACAAGAAAAATTGTTTAGCTCATTCTGTTATTGGAGGGATTGTATCCTGTGGTGATGCCATGAGATACACTGGTATTACACAAGGGATAGACTGGATCCCTTTTCTTTGTTTATTTTCTGTTTGAGAGCCTGTTGACTCTCAACAGCCTGTTGAGCCAAGTTATGAAGAAGATCTTGTTGACCTTAATTGTAGAATAATGACTATTCTTGGGTTTAAGCACTAGGTCAAGATATCAATAATCTTCAATTTGTGGGCCAGGAACTGTAATTTAGGACTGGTCAATGTGAGTAGAACCACACACATAATGGTACAAGAAAGAGGTGAAAGTTTACCTAGGAACTCAATCTCTGTAAATAAATGGAATAACATTCAGCTCAAATATGTATCATGAACAGGTTGCAGGGAGGTTTTTTAGGTTTTTCACTCATGTGATATAAATCTACACCTAGAACAACTCTCTTCTGAGCCTGAGACTTACTCACACCAGTGACCAGAAGTCTGACAGAAAGCTCAGACTCTTTCTTCCCAGATCTGGTAGCTTCTGGGCCAGGCTGTGTCATCCCGTCACAAAGGGTGACACCCAGCAAGGGTGTTGATCTTCCTATCAGTTCTGGGACATTTTCTTTTTAGAAAGTGAAGGTCTTCCCTTCCGGAGGTGGGAGACCTGCACCTGTCTGACTGAGTTTCTAGGTATTTATTGACTTGCGGCTGTCACCCTGGCTCTGAAATGTGCTGTCAAGGTCAGATACCAGAGGACTCCTGGTATAATGACAGAGAAAACAGTAAAACAAACCTCTCAATAAATTTACAATTGAAAAATTCCCAAGACAAATGCTTACAGAACTGTAAAAGTCATCCCCAATGGGGTCACTGCCTACCAAAAATAACAGAAAATAAATAAATTAATAATTATCTTCACAGTGCTTATTGACTTGCTAGATATACCAGGACCTTGAGGGAAACCTGTGTGCCAGTTCCAACAGACACATCTCATCCCTACTAACACAAAAGGGCTGTCTAAAAGAAAGGCAAACCAGAAAGGGCTGCCAATTCACATAACTATGATCCCAACATAGTAAATTCCTGAGCTAGTTCCCAAGAGTAGCCTGTAGGCCTATCTCAGACCTAGTATCCTATGGATTTATTGCAATCCAGTCTATAATGTCAGAAGTCAGAGATGATCCTACATCTTTTTGCTCACTTGAAGCAACCATGTTACATGTTCCCCTATTCAGTCTTGAAACACACCTGGGAAAGCCAGGCTTTGCTTTGAAGTTCCTGCAAGTTCTTGCCATACTCCCTTTTATGACTCAGGATTGGGAATTTCTGTAACAGGATATTGTGTTTCTATGAACATTTCTTAGAAACATCTGGCTATTGTATTTAAAACTCTCCATCCATTTGTCCCTATTCATATAGCTCCACCTTGACTTATAGCTTCATATTTTGTAGCAGATCAGAGATTTCAGTGGTCCTTTATCACTTTCAGGTTGTTACTCAACAACAGTTCATATGTACTTACCTTCCTTTCCAGTCATATCTCAAAGCAATGAAAGGACTTCCATGAAACACCAAAATTGAGTTTGCTTTGACATACAGCTGTGAGAAGCCTGAAGCCAGTTGTTACTGTTAAAAGGGATATTTTCAGGGTTTTTTTTGTCCTGGTTTAGAAACCTTGCCTATCTAGGAATCTCACTCCAGCATGTGATTTAAGCATGTGGTGACAGGCCATGGAAGTCATTATGTCTCTATGCATATGCTTCAGTGTGGTTCTGAATCTAGTGCTTTACTTGTAAGAGGTATTCCTTGTTATTGTTTACACTGCTCTGCATTTTTGTATACTCACTTACCCTATCATTTGTTTATCAACAGCCAAGGAGAATGGAGGAAAACTGCAGTTTGTTTAATCACTGCCTGGAGAAAACTGTAAGCTGATCCTGGTATAAATGAGCAGGCATGAGAATTGGCTTTAATAGTTTTCAGTCCCTTTGGTAATACAGAAATTTTGTTTGATTTTTGCCAAGTGGTTTTTTTTTTTATTTTTTTTTTTTTTTTAACTTAGTGTTTTTAGGTAATCACTATTTAGTTGGCTTATGTTCTTGGATTTTCCTTTTTTCTCATTCCCAGGAGATAAAACCAGTAAAATCTTCCCCTATTGAAGTCCATGGCAAAACTCCCACTGAATTCAGGATTTTACCCAGCCAGAGTTTCTTGCAAATAAGGTATTTAGATATTGCACTCTAGGGTGATATTAATAAATTTAATGCTGTTTCCTCAAAATAAAAACGATTATATATTAGCAAGCCTCTATGTGGTTCCAACAGAAATGCCTCTTTAAAACTGATTCACTATCCTGGAACTTAATACTCTCACCAAAACCCATAAGATGGTAGTGAACTCACACAGGATCACACACAGGATGTCATGGGTTGGAAGGGACCCTGGAGATCTTCGAGTCCAACCCCCCTGCCAGAGCAGGACCATATAATCTAGCACAGGTCACACAGGAAC
>JANHGN010014406.1:0-53091 GCA_024605025.1 Megaceryle maxima
CTGATGCGGCACCCGGCGCCGCCCCGCCTGGCTTTTTTTCCCCCTTTTCCCCGAAATCCGTCGGCCTTGATATCTCCAGGGGTGAGGCGGGGGCGGTGACGCCCCTAGCCCGGTGCGCCGGCCATGCGGGGCGCGGCCCCCGGCGGCCCGGCGACGGGCGGTGGGTGCTGAGCGCTGGCGACGGCGATGCCGATGCCGGGGAACGGCGGGGCCACGGCCGCCGCCAAGCACACCCCGTCCGGCGAGGCGGCGGCGGCGCCGCGGGACGAGGAGCAGCAGGAGGAGGAGGGCGAGGAGGATCTCCGCGACGGCGGCATCCCCTTCTTCGTCAACCGCGGCGGGCTACCCGTGGACGAGCCCACCTGGGAGCGGATGTGGCGGCATGTGAGCAGGATCCACCCCGAAGGGGAGCGGGTGGCGCAAAGGATCCGGGGCGCCGCCGACCTGCCCAAGGTGAGACACACACACCCCCCCTCCCCGAGCTCTCCGTGGGGCTGGTGCGGCGCGGGGTCCCGGCCGCAGCGCCCGGGCTGGGCCGCCCCCTGTGGGGCGCACGAAGGGAAGAGGGGAAACGGTGGCATCCCGCTGGGAGACGTCGCTCGCCTGCCCCCCTTGGAGGCCGGGCTGGCCAGTTCGTGAGCGATGCCTCGGGAAGAGTCCCCTGGGGTGCTCTTGCAGAAAGCAAAGCCACGCTCCAACTCGGAGTGTGGGAAGGTATCTCCTGAGCTCTGCCCTGCACTGGCGCACCAGCAGCACCCTCTCCTTCTGAGGCCTTGCTGGAAAACATACTTCAGATGGCTAATGTGTAAGCCCCAGGGAGGGAGATGGATTGCCCTAAAGGGGAAGACTGGATAAATGATGACAAGATGAGGCGAGTTAAATTTGGAAGAGGCCAAATACTTGAGGTGGGAAAGTAAATGAGACAGGCAGAGGTGAGTCTTTCAAACAGAAGAAATCAGATTTGGGTACAGCCTCCCATGCCAAAAGGCATTCTTGCACAGAACAGTGTCTGTCAGAAAAGACCCTTGATGCCGCAGACTTTAAGAGTTGTTAGCGAACATTCGCAGAGCTTGTTGCTGGTGTAGTGTCTGACATTGTGATTTCCAGATGTGTTCCTGGCCTTGCTGCAGAGAACTCTGTAAAAAGAAGAACCAGCGATCCTTTCACTTAACCTTGTGCCATACTGAAACATTTGCATGTGAATTCTTGTGATTGGTGGTATTTGTATTGCACCTCGGCAGAGAAAAAATGTCCCCCTTTCACTGGCATCCTGTGAACAAAAGACATTACAAACATTTGCTGTCCCTCCATTGGCAGGTTATGAGAGTATTCCCATCATGCTAACAGAGGAAATTCAAATACAAAAATTATTTTTTTCTGCTCAGGCATTTTTAGCAAGAACTTACCTCCTTGGGAAGGTAGTCTGAAGTGTGCAAGAATGTGCTATTATATACTGCCCAGGCAATCCCTACTGCTTTCCATGAGCAACTCTGGAGAAGCACGTGATATAACATCCTTTGTGCAGTGAAGAGTCACAGGCATCTGTGGCAGCAACCAGAAGAAATCTTGAATCCTGATTACAGTCCCTATTCTAACCCCACTAGACTTTTCCTTCCTTTTCAGATTTCCTTCCTCTCCTCTGAGTTTGCCCTCAGCCTAGGTGAAGGCTGGAAACACGTTTCAGATCGAACAGAACACACACTACTTAATTTCCTGACCAAAAGGGCTGATTTGGCCAGGAGAGGTGAGGGAAATGGAAGAAAGAAGTTCACAAACAAGAGTCTAGTGCATAGAGGGAGGGAAATAAAATGATAAGTCTCTGCATGTGGTCTTAATGTGATGTATTTCCACTGTTCTTACTTTATAGTCTTGGTGCCAAAAAGTTACAGTTAGGGGACACAAGTGGTGTGAGCTCTTGCAATAGCAGCTGAAATTGGACTATCCATTTTTGGGGGCATCTGCTAGCATCCCCGGGAACAAGATCTATATACTATTCATCACTCTGCAATCTGTGATCCCATTCCCAAGCTCACCAGGCATACAGCTGAGAGGATGCCGGGATGCAGGAAGAAGCAAGGATGGATGGCTCTGTTACCCTAGCTCCTTTTCCCCTATAGGGATATGTTTTTATCTTTGAGGACTGTGTATATCACCACCAGTCTCCATGTCATCAAGTTTCTTTGAGTGGCTGATGCAACAGATGAGAATTAGGGTAATGAGTGTACTCTGCAGGGCTAGCTCCTTTGAAAAACCAGGTACCCTCCATGTGCTGGAGGGTGAATAGGCCTTTTTTGTGTTGGGAATTGGACAGCATTTTGCCTACTCTGACATTTTTGGCTTTGAATGGTAGCCAGTATTGGGTATTGGGGGAAATAACTACCAAAAGAGTTGTCCATAAACTAAATTCAATAATGTAAATTGATGAAACAGGAGGCTGTGATCAAACTTTATAAATATGATCACAGATCAGCTGCTGGAGCTGTGTCTTTCACTGAGGTGTGAGAGATCAGAGGTCTCCTCTGGCCTCCATTTTCTTCTGGTAGATTTTAGATGAGTGGGCATTGAGTGAGCCATGCCATGGTGACAGGACACAGTCAATTGTCCATGCACGCTAGGCTTGAGAGTGCCATCCTCTTGTAAGTTGTTTCCTTTCTAGCAAACAGCATTGGTTATTGCTTTGCTTGGAGCTGCTGAGACCATCAAATGGTTTCACACTGGAAATACAAAGTGATGTTTGTTTGCCTCATTAAGAAATAATGGATTTTAAATGAAGTGGTTATGATAGCAAAGACAAGAAGAGTTGCATCTAATGGGTTCAGAGAGAGTGAAAAAAGATAGTTTCTTTAGTCAGGCTACCAATTGGGATTGGTATTGGTCCTATGTTGCTTCCAAAAGGAAGATTAAGGAAGAGTCCGGATACATATAAGCACCATAAAAGAAACTGTTGTTAACCTAGGCTGTCCAAAAAAAGCTACCTCTGTGGTATGCATAAGGTTGGAGCTTGGTGCCTACCTCCCATCTGCCTTGTCTCATGTACAGTACGGCCCACTTAGTACATGGAAACCTCTGATGTTCTTGGGATCCCCCTTTTAAAAGCAGAGTCCCAGTCCCATGCATACAGCCATCGTGCAGGGTGCGTGACTCTTGGAGCGGGGTGATGCCATTGATGAGGGGAGTGTGTGCAAGGATGCACTCTGTCAGTCTCTGGGAAATCTGGGCTTTCTTCCTAGCTTGCTCTCCAGCTTTCAGGATAACTAAGGGGAAAGCAAAATAGATCTGATTTCCTGTATTTTCTGTTACAAATAAATTCTCTGCTTTCTGGAGGATTGTGAAGACTGCCTAATATTTATAGCCCTTCCGAGACATGCGGTGGATGATGCTGATTAAGAAGAAGCATTAGGGGCTCCCATTCTGTCAGTGTGGGATTGAGGGATGGAGATGTTACTCCTCTCTTTTAGCTTCTATTGCCCCATTAAAATGCTATAGACCTGATGCAAAAGAAACTGTAGCCCATTCTGGGCTTCAGGCCCAGATATGAGAGAGTACACTGTACTTTCATTAGTTTAATTACTTGAGGTGCAGGAAGCTCTTCTGCATTAACTAGTCCCCTGCTGAACTGGTTACATTACACTGTCTCACTGCTGCACAGTCCTTTGAGGAAAAGGGGATCTGGGGGCCTATACTAGTAAAGGGAGGAGAGGAACTAACCCAAATCATTAGTCTGTGCTGTCAGCATGCACTTAATCCATCTCCACTCAAAAGCATGAAAATCTACAGGCTGAAGAAATGAAACAAAGTTAAATATTCAGCCTGTCCTGGTTGTTACCTCTTTCATTGTTTCTGCCTGGAAATCATTTCCTATGACTCAGTGTGTCAGCTCATAGCATCCAAACTGACTCAGCTTGTGCAGTTCCAGAGACGGCTCCATCCCTGTGCTGCTCTCTGGAGCCTTCCCTGCTCCTGCTGCAGCTGAACAAACCCAGTTTCACATCTGCTTCAGCTGTTTCCGTGCCATCTCCTGCAAGTGAGCCAGCTGGTGCCTCTGCTTGCTCCACACAGGGTACAGAAATGAGGCACTAGAAATGGCAGTTGGCACCTCTAGGAGGTGCTAGGAAAATGAGTACCAGTGGCCAATGGTGCTACTTAGTTTGGGTTTTAAAAAAAGAAAGATCAAAACATGGGAGAGAAAATAGAGACTGAGCTTACCTTGGTGCTTATTTACTGATGGTGTTTGGAGCTAGACTGAAAAACACTTACAGACTATGGTTTCCAGAAGCAGCAGCAGTCCCCATCTCAAGGTTAAGCAGTCTCTGGCCCCTGGTGCTGTGCGAGCACAAGCAGAGTGTGACCATGTGGCAAACCAGGACAGGGAACTGATCTGACTGAAAACTACCCCTGCTTGTTGGCTCAGCTTTCAGGTGGTTTAGGTGCCTGACCTGGTTCACCAGTCACTTGTGCCAACCCAGGGCAGAAGCAGGAGATAAGGCAATAAGCAGCCACAGAAATCTATGTGGAAGGTGATGAGTGGCTAAGCAGCACTGCTGGCTACAGAACCATGGCCAGCAAAGGCAGTGGTGCACAGCAGAGTGGAAGGCACAAGGGAAGATGGGGTTCTGACTCACTCTTTCTTAGATGGGAATAGCTCCATTCTGGGGGAAGTCTGAGGAGGAACTGAAATACTAAAAACCAAACTGCTGTGATAAGCTGTAGTCTGGTATGAGGGGGCAAGGCATGAGATACACTTCAGAGGGAAAATGCTGGGCTGTTTTCTCCAAGCATGTCAGTCACAACAGATTTGTGTTTTCTCCATTATATTTGTCCTGTGGATGGGACCCTTCTCTTCCCTTAGACACATTTTCTCATCTGCTGACAAGGCTGCAGTTATCCCCAGTGGAGCAAATCGATTAGACCCTTACGGCCAAGGCCTCAGAATGGGAGTACAGTCTGAATGGTGAACCCTCAGGAGTCATTCTCTGACCACATAATTCTGAACAACAGACAAAGCAGCAAGGGATGTCGTGATGCTGTCAAGCTTGTGTCATAGTCTGTGCCAACTCACCTAAGATGACAGGAGGCAGTGAGGGACCTTTATACCCTTGCTTACAGGACTGTTCCATGTGGCTTTGGGGAAACTCATTCTCCATTTATGCTTCTCTTTTGCCTTCTCTTATTTTTGTTTTGTGCTTCCCAGTTTGCATATTCAAACAAGGCTAAGCTCCCTCAAGTCATAGCTTTCCCATCTTGCATTTTGCCTTGTCAGTCTAATTCTTCCAGTCTAATGTTGCCTAAATGCAGGACTCTTTCACACAATTTCTCTCACAGCTCTGTGGTGATGCTTCATTCTGAATGCCTTCCCAGTTACCAGTGTGGAAAAAGAGGAATGTTCCTGGTGTGGTCACTTTGGGCAGCAAAAAGGGGCTGGTTTCTGAGGAACACGCTCCCTGTAGCAATGTGTCACTAAGTTCAGCAAGAAGCTGGAGAGGTTTGGAAGCAGTGATTTACATTGTTCTCCCCATTTCAGATTCCCATACCAAGTGTGCCTGCGTTCCAGCCATCCACCCCCATCCCTGAGCGCCTGGAAGCTGTACAGCGCTACATCAGGGAGCTTCAGTATCCTTTACCTTAGTCACTGATGTGATAACCCCGGAAGAGAGAGCAAGGGGACTTTCTTTCCCTGTGAAGAACAGAAAAGCTTATTCTGTTGTAGCTAGAGGGGAACTGAAACTTGCTTCCTGAAAACAGGAAGCTGGACTTTGGATATTGGTTTGTTTTGCTGCTTTGTTTTTCTTTTCTGCCCAAGTTAACTTCTGATTCTGTTCACTCCATGTAACAAACAGGCATGTTGTCAAGGGCCCTTCCCTACTACCCACCCTTCAAGGTCAGTGGCTTTGCAAGTGCCATTTCATTAAAAACACGTGTATCTGAGACCCTGACAATGGGTCTCAGATGGACTACAAACTGTGTTACCTCACTGTTAGTGCATGGGTGAGCTGTGGTGGTGAGAAAACTACCTCTCAGGTCATCCTACTTGAACAATCTTCCCTGTAGCTGTCTAAACAAGTCAGCCACCCTGCTTTTATGCATCTGTGGTATCCTGCCCCTTTATGCAGAGCTGCCTGTGTGACTGTGTTCTGGGAATGAGATTTCTCCATCTCTGTTGTGCTGGACAGAAGGTATGTGTCATGCAAGCACAGTCTAATCTCCCCAATGAGATACAGAGCTAGCTCTGGCTTCAGCCCTAAAACAAGGTAAGAAGGCAGACCTTTTGGCACCTCTCACCCATCTAAGGTGGTTATGCTTTGGATTGGGTACCAGTCAGTCTTAGAATAAGGTACCATGAATGTTTCAATGCTCCATGCATTCTGTGCAGATAGGAGCAGGCAGAGATCTATCAAACTTTGTTCTCTTCTGGTAACTATAAAGCCGAGCAGAGCACGTGCTATCAGCATGGACCTCTAGGAAATGGAGTGGAAACCTTTGTGTGGGGAGGAGAAAGAGAAGAACTGACAAGTAGGAAATAGAGTGGAAGTATGGAGGGACAATAAATGAGAGAGATGCAGGAGAAGGAGGTGGGAACTTTGTTGCATTGTTATAATTTTGGGATCATGACTTTGCTGTGAGAATAGTAACATTAAAGTTCTTCAGACAGGTTCTCTTCAAACTACTTTCCAAGCTGTCAAGACCTTAACTTCTTGCCTCCAGGTACAATCACACTGGGACACAATTCTTTGAGATTAAGAAGAGCAGACCTCTGACTGGGTAAGTGCTGACAGCCCCTGCAGAATTTAATCATTGCTTTAAGATGTTGGGGTCTTGCTATACCCACTGCTTTTTCTTTCATCCTCTGGCCAACATTTGAGGGCTTGCAGTACTACAGCTCCATCCTATTTTAGGTGGCTTTATTGTCTGTTGCTTGGGGAACAGCTGAGCAGAGCTGTGTCTGGCCTTTCTCAAGGACAAGAGTAGGTTTTGTCATGAATCAGTAAATGCAGTAAAATAACATAAATGTATTTCAAAGATATGCAGAGTCTGCCTGCTTCTAATTTGAATATCACTATATGAACTTCTGATGGATTCTGAAATCAGGTCATGCCCTAAACAAGCTTCATAAAAGCCAAGTATCTTTACAGGTCTAACTTCATAGCTCCTGTGAGTGCCTTTGCAGAATCTAGGCTCCCTAAGCTTTTGGTGTCTCATATTTTGGAGGAGAAGGGGGATTCTCCTGACTGCAGATTTTGGGAAGAGCTGTGCCCTGTAAGTTCTTGCAGATAAGCACCTGATATTCATTGACTCTCTTGGCCAGCATACTGAGAGTTTCCCAAGACTGGCTTCTTACTATGGGTTTAGTCCATAGACCCCAAATGTCTTGTGCTGTAATTAGTGCAATGTCTCCTCCCCAGTATTTGTTGGAACAGAGAGTAGGGTTGATGTCAAAGAAGATGGCTTCACTGTCCTTGAACCTTGTGAAGCAAACCTTGCTGGCTCTTGGTCCTTTGAGGCTTCTTGTTATGGTCACACTGGTGTCCATCCAGGACTCAGCAACCCAAGTGCTGTGGTCTCCCCAAGAACAGAGGCTGGTCTAGTAGGCAGGTGCAAGTAGTGACAGCATGTGGTAGAGACCTGGTTTGGATTTAATATCTTCCTAAAGAAGGTATTTTCTTATGCTCCCTGTCCTCAATGGTCCACCCCCTCTCCTGGAAACCTACCTTATATATGTAGTGCAAAAGGGCTGAACTGGCCATACTTGCATAGCACAAGCCCTCTAACTGTCCTCATCTTTCCCTTGTCCCACTATGCAGGCTGATGGACCTGGCCAAAGAAATGACCAAAGAGGCCCTGCCAATAAAATGCCTGGAAGCTGTGATCCTGGGAATGTATCCTTTCCTCTTGGAATTGTGCATGTCTGCCCATCCTTGTGTTTTCCCCTCTGCCCTCTTATGATGATTTGAGGTTGCTGATAATATTGTCACCAAGCTCCACATCCCTCTGTTTTCCCTCCCCAGTTCTCAAAAAAAAAACCCAAAACAACAACCCATCAATAAAATCCAAATCCAAATCCAAGCAATTCTCTGAAATAACAGAACTAGTTCTTTAGAGTTGCTCTTCCCCCAAGAAGGGTGGTGCTGCTCTGGACAGCTTTACAAGATAAGTGAAGGATCTAAGGAACATCTAAAGAGGGGCAAAAATATTAGCTAGAGTTAGGTTAGGAAGTCTTTTGTGGGTAACATTGTTCCCTTACTGCAATGTTGCCTGCACATGTTCTACATTAAAATAAGTTAGGGATCTTCCCCAACTTCTAATTATGGTGTATGTCACTTTACTATTATGTCTAACACTGCCTGCCAGCTTAGACAATACCTTTATTAATTCTAGACATGTGTCACCTTAAGTACACACTTTCCTTTGCTATCATACAGGCTTAGTCTGTATCACTCAGGCTATAGATTCTTGATGCATATTGGCAAAGATACCTGGAAGGACAGAGATTGCAAGTAAACAGCTCAGAAAGGTAGTCTGATGAGTATTTTGTCCTGAAGGTCCTCGGTTTCTGTGTGAAATAGCATCAGATTAAAACAAACTGAGGAATAATGCTACAGTGTTAACAGATTGCGAGCTACAGAACACCGTATGCTTGAGGTGTTAGCATTGCAACTTCTGCATCACAAAGCTGCCTCAAAATTAACTTCCCTTTGTTGACTGTCTTCCTGAAGATTTCCCCATGACCCAGATGAAAGTATGGCAGCTTGTAATGAGCTGGACTCTTGATCTGGAGAACAAATCCTGCCTGTGTGATGCCTGAATCAGTAGTGCATGATGTGCAGGCTTGGGAGGGTTTGCGCAGGAAGGAAGTACCTTGTCAAGAAAATGGTATCACTGGTTGTTTCCTGAATAGTGGCTGCTGTCAGTTACCTCACCAACAACATGACCACGCTGGACCGTTTCCCCATCAGCTTCAAAACCCACTTCTCAGGGAACTACTTCCGACACATTGTGCTGGGGGTAAACTTTGGAGGCCGCTATGGGGCACTGGGCATCAGCCGACGTGAGGAGCTCATGTACAAAGCACCCGTCTTCCGCACACTGAGCGAACTCATCTTTGACTTTGAGGAGGCGTACCGCCGCTGCTGGCACACCCTCAAAAAGGTGAAGCTGGGCCATTGTGTGTCCCATGACCCACACAGTGTGGAGCAGATTGAGTGGAAGCATTCCATCCTGGATCTAGATAGACTAACCCGTGAAGACTTCCGCAAAGAGCTTGAGAGACATGCCCGTGATATGAGGCTGAAGGTAAGCAGAGAGGATGGAGAAGTAGCTTGCTGCTGCATCCACTGTCTTGCCTGAGTGATTGGTCTGCTGGAGGAGTGAAGTGTCAGGAGGCTCTCCTAGAATGGTGGTGGAGTAGAGGGTGAATTGAAGGCTGATGGGTCTTTTCCTTTGTATAGAGGCTGGTCCCCTAATGGATGCTCATGCAATACTGCAGTTGCAATTATCTTGGACTGTACACAGTCCTTGGAGCCATGGCTGTCACTGTAGCTCACTTTTTATAGCTTTTGCATTTTTTATGTGCTTGCATTCACAGAATCACAGAATGGTAGGGGTTGGAAGAGACCTCTGGGGATCATCTAGTCCAACCCCCCCTAGCTAAAGCAGGTTCACCTAGAGCAGGTTGCACAGGAACACATCCAGAACGGTTTTGAAAGTCTCTAGAGGAGACTCCACAGCCTCTCTGGGCAGCCTGTTCCAGTGCTCTGACACCCTCACAGTGAAGTTTTTCCTTATGTTTAGGTGAAACTTCCTGTGTTCGTTTGTGCCCATTGCCTCTTGTCCTGTCACTGGGCACCACTAAAAAGAGACTAGCTCCATCCTATTGACATCCACCCTTTAGATATTTCTAAGCACTGACTAAGATTCCCTCTCAGTTTTCTCCAGATAAACAGATCCAGGTCTTGCAGGCTTTCACAGAATAACAGAATAGTAGGGTTTGGAAGGGACCTCTGAAGATCATCGAGTCCAACCCCCTGCCAGAGCAAGACAAAACTAGAGCAGATCACAAAGAAATGCATCGTCCTAAGAGAGACGCTCCAGTCCCCTAATCATCTTTGTAACCCTCCACTAGACTTTCCTGTATCTCCATCTCTGGTGAGCCCAGAACTGGACACAGTACTCCAGATGTGGCCTCACTAGGACAGAGTAGAGGGGGAAGAGAACCATCCTTCTTAATGCACCACAGGATACCATTTGCCTTCTTGGCCACAAGGGAACACTCTGGACTGGTGGTTAACTTGTCCACCAGGACTCTCAGGTCCTTCTCCCCAGAGTTGCTTTCCAGTAGGTCAACCCCTAACCTGTACTGGTGCAGGGGGTTATTCCTTCTCGGGTGCAGGACTCTACACTTGCCCTTTTTGAACTACATTAGGCCCCCCTCCACCCAACTCTCCAGCCTGTCCAGGTCCCACTGAATGGCAGCACCGCCTTCTGGAGTGTCAGCCACTCTGTCCAGTTTTGTATCACCAGCAAACTTGCTGAGGGTACACTCTATCCTTTCATCCAGGTCATTGATGAATATGTTGAACAAGCCTTGCTTTTCTGTCTTTTATTCCAATATAATTAATCATTAGGCTTTGTGCTTTCTGGTTACTACTTGTATTGTTCTTCTGCTCATGTTGCTCTTTCTTTGAATTTTTCTGGTAGATTGGGAAAGGAACTGGGCCACCATCTCCCACCAAGGACAGAAAGAAAGATGTCTCCTCCCCACAAAGAGGTCAGGCCAGCCCCCATAGGCGCAACAGCCGTGGGGACCGAAGGTAAGTGGAGCTGCTGGGCAGGAGACCTATCTAGAGCATCTCTTTACTCAGATTCAACCTTGCTATCTCGTTTTGGATCCTTCTGATGTATTATCAGGGTTCTTTATAACAGGGGATACTTCTCTGACCTGCAGTAGCATTCTTCCCTAGTCTGTGCCTTTGTGAGTGTATCATTCCTTGGGGAGCTGGTGAACAGCTATTTGGTTTTGCTTTTTCATTTGTTTTGGCAGGGGAGGAGAAAAGCAGCTCAAATAGATGGTTATCTTCATAGCTGATATTTAACCTTACACAGGGGTCAGAGCTCTGGTGTCTCACAAACCTGTCCCCCCAAAAAATATTCCAAAAATTACACTGCTGTCAGTGAGACTGTTTTCCTGAAACTGATCTGGAATACCAGAGTAGACTTCCTACTCTTCCTAACTCGCATTCTCTTCTGGGGAGATCGCTGGGAGAGCTACTAGAGGCTGCAGAATAATCCTGCCCTCAATAATCAAGGCTAAGTCTGAAGCTTTCCTTTCCCTTTTTTTTTGCTCCAAAAGCTCCTGACTGAAAAAAAAAAAAAAAAAAAAAAAAAAAAAAGTTTCTGAATAGTTCTTGCCCTCTTTGCTCACAGGCCATCTGGTGAGAAGAAGCCTGCCGATTCCAAAGCCATGCCAGACCTCAATGGATACCAGATCCGGGTGTGAAAAGAGCTGTGCCTTGTGTGCCTGGCTCCACTTTTTTTTTTTTTTTCTGGCTGCATCTGGGACCTGGATCCACCTGCAGTGATTCTGACAAAGGGGACAGGGGAATGGAACAGAGTGCTGATTTTCCCAGGTACTTCTTAGTGGGCAGTCCCAGAGCTGGATCCCATGGGTGCCAGAGGATTCATCTGCCTATTTCTGGGAGAAGTGTCCATCTTAATTCACTGAAACAAGTATTAAAAAAGAAATCATAAAAAAGATCTATAAATTGGTGGGAGTTTGCTGCAGGAAGAATATGAAGTGAGTGGGGTCAGCAGACTTGCTATCAATTTTTTTTTGTGTTGACAGCAAGTAGATGAAGCATCTTGTCACAGTACTTCCCTGTCTGCACAGAAGTCTTTAACACATGCAAGGGCTGAGGGAGAAGTGATGCTGGAATGGGATGGCCCCATATCTTGTGCAAAAACTCCTGCTTTTGTCATTGTGAACACTTTGTTTAGCGGCACTCTTGTGAGAGACAGGGCTGAATTTCCTCAGCCTGATTTACTGATCATACGAGGTCCTTTCAACTGGACAAACAACATCTTGTGTGTTTAGTCCTGCCTATTTCAAAGCATTTAATTGTCTCTGAGGAGGTAGACAGTAAGATGATGATCCTCTTACCCCACTGTGATGCTGATGAGCTGTTGCTGCAAGTCCTTTTGTGATTGGGTGGGTCAGGATATGCCCATGCCATTGCCATATGAAAACAGGCACAGAGACCTCAATGGTCTCAGCAGTAGAGGCAGGGGCTGGTGAGAAGCCTGAACTTGGAGTCATCTGTTCATCAGCCTTCTCTCTATTAACTTCTAGTGACTGCTACTGTGAAAGCTTGCAGAAGGTATTTCAATCACTGAGGTATAAGTTTTAAGAGTAAATAGTTTAAAAAAGGTTTAATTATGTGAACAGCTTTTACAAGCATTGTTCCTTTCCACAATGTCTTTCTCCTTCCTCACTGTAGCATTAGTGCTAGAGTTAAAGACACCTGTGGGCGGGGAAGCACTGCTTGAGGAGAGTACAGCTGCTGTCCTGGCAGCTCAGCCTGAAGCCTTCCGAAAGTAGTTCCCCCCCCCAGAGCCTTCTGAAAGTAGTTTCCCACCCCAGTCCCAGAGCTGTGCTTGTGTTCTAGGTCTTTGGATGGCTGCAGTATTTAACAGCACCACTTAACGCTAGCCTTGCCCAGAAGGCTGGGCCGGGCCTTTCTGCCCATTTACAGCCTTGACTCTTCCTACACTTCTTTTCAGGGGAGTGTTGTACTACTGAGTAAGCAGTGTAATGCCTGTCAGAAATCTGGAGTGCTGTCAGCCCTCTCTTTGAAGCCTAGGGCCTGAAAATACTGGAGTTGCCAGAAGTCAGAAAAGCACAGCCTCGAAGTGATCTGGATGCATGGATCTGGGGGATGCAAAAATGAGTTTAGGAGCAGGATTATCTTTGAGAGAAACCTAGTCTTGTTTTATCACAGCACTGATAAGGAGCTAAACTTTCTGAAAAATCTACATATTAAGTTTTGTTAGAACTGGGCTTATTCTTTCCTGTGGACTTGTTAGAAACATGATGGACTTGTTAGAAACATGATGGACTTGTTAGAAACATGATGGACTTGTTAGAAACTACCAGGTTTTCTGTTGCACTATTGCACCCTCATATAAACAATACTATTTTGGTGGCAGAGAATGGGTTCTTATCCCCAAATAAGCTCTTCTGTTAAAGCAGTGTTAATCCTTCTAGCACCACCCACAAGCCATTTAAATCGGGCCTTACAGGTTTCTAATTGTACATCCTTAACTGTGATGTAACTTGCAAGGCGCTGTATCCGTAACCACTGCAGCCTGTCCTTCCAAGCTTTCTTTGTAGCATGTACTTATCTGCTGTTCTGTTTAACCAGGAGGACAATCCACAGGGAAGAGGCAGAACTTGCTGCTGATCCAGGATAATAATAATCTGGAAGAAGATGCCAGTTTCCACAGTACAGTACAACACCTGTCCCCTCCCTTGCACTCCAGCTACATGCAACAGTTGAAATCGGACAGCAGTAGCAAGCCAAGCACACATTTGAATGTGTCCTCTGGTCAATTTTATGTGGCTGTAAATTAACACATTTAGTGTCTGTATGCTAACAATGACATTAGCTGTAAATGTATTATAGTTACCTGTAAATAACATAGGTCACTTAGAAGCCACAGACTGCCTTTGCATAACATTTGCTGTGCAGCAGACTGAAAGTTGAGGTGCCACTGGGAATCATACAATAAATACAAGCAGCAGTTGCAAGGGAGACTGGATGTCAGGTTTTTAAAAAAGTGTATGAAATCCAGAAAAAAAATATTATAAAAGCCACTTAGATAAAACTAGGATACATCGTCACTATGATGTTAGTTGGTTGGTTTGTTAGTTAGTTGGTTAATTCAGAGTAACTGGGAAGCTCTTGAAAATAATTAGTAGCTTCATATAGAGCACATGCAATAGCTGGACAGACTGGAGCCTTTTTTTTTTAGATGGAAAGAAGGGGAAGTGTGTTGGGGGGAGGAAGACTACAAAACAGATGGGGCAAGTGGAGAGGTCAGCTGCAAGCTAATGATGTTTTCTTGAGAGCAGGGCAAAAGGGATGTGCAGCAATCTTAGATCACCAAGGCAGAATGGCTTAAACCAAAATGCTTTGTTTGACCTGGTAATTAAGCACTTTCCTGCAGGATGTAACTGAGTCCAATAGCTTAGAAAATCAAAGGAAGTGGATGTTTAAGGAATGAATGACTGGTAGAGTTCAAGGTCTCTTAATCCTCAGCTGTAGCCAGGCAAGAATACGGTCTTTCAAGATTCAGTTCCATGATTATGTATGTTAGGAGGAATTTAAGTCTTTTATGTATCTCATGTTCATGACTTCTCAAGATGGACATGGGAGCAGACAGGAGAGCAGACATGAGCCCTCTGCTAGGATTACTATTTCAAGCTTTCTACTGCTTCTTGGTGAGACAGAATTCCTGCCCCTTACTGTTTCTGTATCTGCAGTTTAGCAGATGTTGCAAGAAATTGGAAAATGACCAGACAATTCTCCCCTTCTTGCTCTTGCTCCTCCCATCTTTGTAACAAGATGAATCACTTCAATGCAAAGCTTAGCTTCCTTACTAACAAACAAGACAGCATCCCCCTGCGACAGAGAGGATTACTGCAATCCAGGTTTATGCTGTAAAAAACCCGAGGGTACAATGAAAGATGAACTTTTGCACTTCCACTTCTTTCCTCCCTCATACACCTGCTCTGGCATCTGGTCTGTCTGCCTTTAACCAGAAAGAAAAAAAGGCTGGAGAGGAGGCTCTTTCACTTCTGCAGTCTTTAGAGCTACAGAGAAGGAATGAAAAAAAAGACTAATTCATACTCCTTAGTGCCTACAGGGAAGAAAAAAAGTGGATCTTGAGGAGTCATATTAATTAATGTTAAATATTAATATGATCACTTATATAGCTCTGGGGTGTAAATTTCACTGCTCAGCAGGTCTCAGTGATGTCTGTTCTGCAGTGCAAGCCCGTCTGAACTCTGTGGAAATGAACTGTGTCCATACATGAGGAATGGTCAGACATTGTATAGGAAGTCTAGGTGAGCTTTGAAAGACTTGGAACAAATTCTGACCTAGTACTAGCAAAAGTATTTTAAATGTAATGCAAACCTTGAAATAAGATTTCCTCTTTATACTTTTATGTGGACAAGTCCCTTGATACTTGGCAAAGTGCATTTTTTTAAATGGATGAATGGATTAGCAATCAACACTTTCTGCTACATTGTGACACTGATATCAACTTCATATACTAAAGAGCCAGGTTAGGTGTCCATCTGTCTGTGACACACTGGCCTTTTTTTTCACTCACATAAGCCTAAATGAGTCTTTAGAACCTTAAGTATTTTAGTTGGGAGTGCTTTCTTTCAATCAACTATTTTACCCGTGTGCCACTGTATGGGTCAGTACAGAGTATGCTCAGATCTACCAGAATAAGTGACTGAAACTAGTTTCTGTTCATGCAGTAGCTGTATTGCTGTTATCAGATCTGCTTAACATGAAGATGATTTTTTTTTTTTTTTTTAAATATTTCAGGTGACTTAATGAGGTGTCTGCCCCTTAAGGTAGGCTCACATGTGGTGTTGGATAGACCAAAACATGACTGTCCTTAACATTGTGGAGTTCAAAAAAACATAATGAACAGAAGAATGCTTCTGTTGCCAAAGGGCAGGAGTGTGGATTAGATGGACTTGACTTTGCTCAAGGCTCTGGCTAATCACTTCAAGTGGTTGCTTAACCACTTGCTCCTTCTAAGTGAAGTATTTCATGTGGTCTTGATGATCAGGCACTAGATCTAAGCAGGAGATGCCCTGTGTCCCATATGTGGTGTTTGTGCAAGTCTGGCTGAAATAACACCACATATTCCAGTGGTCTTGCACTGTTGTCCTGTCAACATTAAGACCTGCACTGCAGATGGTCGCTCTACAGCCAAGCTGCACTACTTAGGGAATTTAATATTTTTGTCTTTTTCTGAGCAGGTGTTTACTTGTATCACAACCACTCCTCTTCAGTGGTGCCCTGGCCCTACCTGCTCAAGAGTAACTCAGCTTAGGTGCAGAAGGCTACTGAATCACCTGTAATCTCTGCAGAGCAGAGTTTCCCTTCAGGTCAGGGTTGAGATGGTGCTAGTGGGACCAGAGGGGTCCCCTTCCATGCACATCAGTATTCTACTCTAGCACTGATAGGGTGCTCCAAAATCATTTACATCTTTATCACCGGTACAGCTCAGAACTAAGAAATGGAAGGTTTCTTTCTTTAAGAACAATATCACGTGTGTCTTTTTGTAATTAATCAGTGTGGTTCTGTGTTCTTATGTAGCCAACACAGAACTTGTATTTAGATTTAGTTGTTACTGCACTTCCCATAGACCTCATGTTGATACTTCTTTTCCTGCTTCCTTTGACACTTAGACAATAAAATGCCCTCTGTACTGTTCTCAGCTTGTGCAGAAAAAAAAAACAAGACACCTGTACTGTCTTTCTTTTCCAATTTAAATTTACCTGTTATCAGTCAGATGATAAATCAAAGGCACAGCCTTAAGTGATGGTATCAGACAGATTATGTATAGATGCCCTGTACTTACAACACTATGGACATGGAAGAACTCTCATTCTCTTTCAATCATCTGAACAGGTGAATATGTCTGTATACACACTGGCAGCTGCCAGAGAGTATCAAGTATGTATGTGGCTAAAACTCATCTTTTCCTCAAACTGCCTTTGGTCAGGATGAGTGAAGAAAAAAAAAAAAAAAAAAAAAAAAAACAACACACCACCAAAAAAACAAACCACCAAACGATACAGCAACTGGAATTTCAGTGTTGAAACAATACTCTAAGGGTTAACACAAGCCTTTGCTGGCACTGCTCTACTCTTCAACATACAATCCAGTCTCCCTTCCTGGCCTGAAAAGCAATTCTGCTTAAGGTCTGTAGTTAGCAGCCTTCCAGTCTAATGACCTCACCAGGACTTCCCAAGACAAATGCTGGGTTAATAAAGGACAGTCAGCTGCAAGATTCAGTGCACTTCCCCAGCAAGGGGAATCCAACTTTATTCAGGCTATCATCTTTCAGGCATAACATGCTCCTTTCTCTCTAGGGAAATGAGTAATAGTGGGGACCAGGGCCAGGATGTAGGCAAGCCTACAGCATGTAGAGGAAAGGAGTAAACATCCCCTAACCTGTTACTCCAAAGAGAATGGCACATGCAATAGTCCCTCTTAGCTAAGTTAATTACATGAAGAACTTCTGCCCTGAGGGGAAGTAGTTGCACAGCACCTGGCAGATGGTATGAAGACAAAAGAAGAAAGTCACCACTTCATAAGCCTGCATGACCGGTGCTCAAACCCAGGACATCACACTAAACTTCAGCAGCAGCTGAAGGCTTCTTGCTCCCCTATGAAACACTTCAAGATTAATAATATTGGTCAAAAATAGATGGAAATGCTTGTGACTTCTACAAACTTCTAGTTCAGATGCTTGCTTGAAAATACCCTCTGCCCATATCTTGCAGGTTTTACTAAAAATCAGGTAACCCTGAAACACTCTATGGCTATGTAGGTCAGGGTGACTGCTAGAAACCTGAGTGAGAATGGCAAAACAGTGACTTGGCCACAGCTGAAATTAAAAATAAGACTTTCTGCTCCCTCTCACATCGGGCTTTCTCCCTGCTACTGATAATTTCTGCAGGTCTAGGTTTCTGAGTCAGTTAGAGATTACGCTACTTGGACCTTAGTGAAAAACCTTTATTGTGGAAAGGATACACAACTCAGTGGAGCAGTAATAAAAAATAACCTGCAAGACTTAATGCTCTAACATGCTTTATAGGCTTCAGTTAACTCAGCTGACTTGGCTTTCCTGGATTATATTTTTATTTTTATCACTGCTACGAAGAGTGACTGCCATTGTATCTCCAACCTCACTGTGGAGAAACAAGGAATTAGAGGAATAGCTTTAGAGTAACCACTACATTCATGTAGCCCCAGTTCAGGTTGCAGCTCCTAAAAGTGGCCACTAACTGAATAAACTTAGGACTACTCTAAAAGGCTTTCCATCCATAAGGAAAAAGACAAAAAACTAAATAACACTACTATGGCTTGAAAGTCAAGTTAGTTTTGTGTATAGAAGGAAAGGCTGGATGGAACAAATGCGTCTTTTACTGTAGCACATGCCAGCATCTAGTCTAGTCCTACTCCCATTTGCCACCTCAGCACCTTCAAAGCTGCTGTATTTATCTAACCAAAGTTTAGAAAATTTTTCCAGCTCAACTATGCAGCATTCCTGTTCCCCTAGAGCAGAAGAATATGCAGTCTAGATCTGAAAGAAATTAAGTAAATTTCAAAATAAATAAAAGGAAAAAGAGTTTCAAGACTAAAATGACATTGTCAGTGGAAGCTGGAAGATAACTTGCCTTGACAGAAGCAGACAATTTGCACAGCTGACAAAAGGAAGACACTTGAGGCATGCCAGCTGTTAAACCAGTCATCTGGGTTATCCTCACAGCAGGTGAGTTCTCTACAGAAACTCAGTATTTTGAAGCATGACACAGGACACTCAAGGGCAGTGCTCACGCAGCTTGCGCATTTCAGTGTGAGGGTGCTGGGGAAAGCGCTACAGGCCAGGCAGCTACGCTCTCTGGTAAGGAGCGGGTCGTAGCCAGCAATTCAATTAACCTGCACTACAGGAAGCCTACTGAAAGGAAATGGTATCCCACTAAGGTTTGTGTGCTCCTCCTTTAGATGAGCCACCAAAGGCTTCAGGAGCAATTGAATGAACCATGGCTATGTCTGCAAATTCCTAATAGTACATCCAATAAACATTCATTACTGGAGTGCTGGCAATGGGAGGAGGAATTCACTGTAGCAACACTCTGCAGATTGTTTACAAATACCACTCTCAAATATCATTAGGAGCAGGACACATACCTTGATCTGCTCTTAAAGAGATTCTCTCTGCGATGCTGAAATGTTCTTAGAGCTTCTAAGAGGCTCCTCAGAGAAGAGGAACTAAGGTCGAGTATATTTCAGTGTTCTCCAGTGCTTCACAAAGCAGGTGGCATACAGAACAGTAATGATAAATCTTAAGCTTTTTTTGTTTGTTTGTTTTATATAACAAGAGTTATTTCCATCTAAGTGTTGGTTTCAGAGCTCCCACCCCTCCCACTTAACTCTTCAGGACTGAGGGAACCCACTATTTTATGGCTTGATGCTATTTAATTTTTGAGTTTATAATACTTATCCCTAAGGAATTTCACCCACAGTTTTTAACTGAAGAAATAAAGCTGCAGGGAAAATAAATAAATAAATAAAAAATCAGTAACTCAGAAAGATAACTGGATAGGGCAGTCGTGGGAAAACAGCTGCTGCAGATACCTCATAAGGAAAAGGCATGAAGAAGACCTCAAGCAGCAGCCAAGTTTCATTTATAAAGAAAAGGAAAGAAACTAGAGTGGTTACATTGTTTACCACTCCTTCCATCCCATGTAATTGGGAAAACTGATTATAAAGGGCATCTTCCTGAAGTGATGAACTTAAAACTCTGAGAAACTTAATGAAGTCCAACTTCTATCTAAGTAGCATAAATACAGCCTAGCAGCTGCACTGCAATCAAAGCTGTTGTCTAGCAAAGACACTTTGTCAAATATGTGTTTGCCTCTACAGCTGCATGCTCCTGGGGCTTAGGAGACTATTGAGAGGGAATGTCCACACACTGCCAGTGGTCTCTGGCATCTCTTCACCTAAGCACCAGTATCCCTAAGCTCTACATCACTACTAAGATGATATAGATGACCCTACCTCCATTATACCTTCCCTTTCTGAATATAGCAGATATTCATTCCAGTTTCACAGTCATTTACAGAACCCTCTGTAATGCAACAGAAAGCTGTGTTAATGACAACTAGTCATGCATTTAGGTCACGAAACAGTGTTAAAAGATAAATCTGGAATCTTAGTTCTGTGACCCACAAGTTGCTCATTACCACAGCCTCATATCACTATGTACTACTCTTAAGCCACCACAGAACATGTTATTTTCTCACTACTACTATAGATTAGTTGCTATTTTAGAGGTAGGGACTCTTTCTATCAACCCCACCTCCAAACTTCTCATTTAGTTCCCCACAGCCAGAGGCATTCACAGGTCTCCAGATCCATTTTAAGTTAACTCCAAATTACTCCAGAACATAACTGTTTTTTTCTTTCCTGAAATAAGCCACCTCTGTAGGGGCCTATACCAGAGCTTCAGGGACAGTGGGCAAAACCACAGCAATCAACTCTTCATCTTCAACTCCACCTTTGTGTGTCTATATGCAGTCTCCAGCAACAGTCCTGCATTTTTGCAATAGTTTCACCTATGAAAGCCCAAGGAAGCATGTATAAGCCAGGGCTTCGGGAGCTGCAGGTCCCTCTTAGCTTCAGAAAGAGGATTCAGAGGACTTGCAGGCATTGCCCTGGGGTTTCTCAGCATACGACTCCATATCCAGTGTTCAACAACAACTTCAACGACATTCCAAGCTCATACCATACGATTTCATGTATCAAAAGAGGAGGCATTAGCTTGGCCTGTGGAACATTGGCTTTTCCAACAAAATATAGCTGGAACCTTAAAACCTTCCTGAGAGATGCCTTTGTGCAAATTACCCAAAAGAAAAGTCAAGTTCTTTGTTTACACAAAATGGCAGAAGCACTAATGATTTTGAAGCACAGCTCCTGTGCCTCAGTTACATCACAGGATTGGCAGGGCGCTTCAGCCAGTGCAGGGGCAACCAGTTCATCTGATGTCGTACTGTGCACACCCCAGGGGTCTCACAGCTGGAGGGCTGCTTTCACACAAACACACAGAGCCCTCGCTGACGGACCGTAAGACCCAGGCAGCGATTACAACGCAGGCAGATAGCCAAGCTGTAAGTGCCAATTACTGTGTCACAGTAGTTTTTGGTTTGCTTTTAGTTGGTTGTTTATAAACCTTTAGTGTCTTCCAAGTTTCCTATTACAATGTAACCAGCTGGTGGGAGTTATGGGCAACCAGACTGTTTTCTGGCAACTTCTTTTCAATCCTGGCAGAAAATAAAGCGCTCAAGTTCACCCATTTCCTTTTCCTCCACTCCCTTTACAAAGAAAACCAATTACAAACTTAGAATATGAGTACCTGCAGAAATTAGTGCAACTGGCAGCTAAATAGAGCCATAGATATATACAGCTCTGCATCCCTCCCTGTGTACAAACACCAGTGCCACACCAGAACCATTACCTGTGAAGCTAAAAGCAAACAAAGCTGCAAACTTACTCATCCTCAGACTGCTGTTCACTTATACAGACTCCTACGTTACCCCAGCTGGGGTAACAAAATCCAGCCACACATCACCAGGCAAATACCACACCATCTGACAGGGGCAAGAAAGGAATATGCAGTCCTTACACAACCATATGGGCACACGACACAATCCTACACACACCTCCCTTGTTCCTGTACAGTTTACAGGAGTGAGTTGTAAAAGATCAGCAGTACTTACTTTCTCTGGGAGGAGGGGAAGGGTTCCTGAATGCAAACCATTTTGCAAGACAAGCCCAATGCCAAATAAACCACCTCGGGGATTTGGGGATATGCTGGGAGACAACAGCTAGGCCCACTTCTTCCCTCCCTTCAACCCTCATTACTATTATCTTGTGTAGCTAATTTGTCTTCCCCTTTCTCATCCCAGCCAGCAAAGCCTTGTACAGCAAGTCCTCAGAGGGTTCAGCCACCAGGAGAACAATGTATTTTTTTCATTAGATTAGACAAAAAATTAATTTTCAATAAATGAGGTAAAATATAAAATATGAAAGCCCCCCATTATAACTCAGGAAAAGAGAACAATACTTCAAGTTTCCTTGTACACTGTCACAAAAAACTGAAGTGGGGCCAGGCTTCTCTGCCTCATTTGCAAACAGAAGATTGATAATGTTTCTGCCAGTACTGCTCTCATCTCTCACAGAAAAGCTGAGCACCAAATGTCAGGCCAAAGTGAGGAACCTGCCCTAGAAGCAGATACAGTTCTATTAGTTTTGTACTGGCCAAGCCAGTACTGACAAAAGTACACTGACAAGACACCAAAGGTACGCTGGGATCCAAGCAATTGACAATTTGCTCCAGGTTACAGAGACTTCCCCTCCCTCCAAATGCCCATCAAGGGACAAGAGTCAGTCCTACAGGTTGTACCTTCCTAAACATCACTGGCTCCAGAAGAAAGCAGTAGCCTGAACTTCAGTCTTGCTCAGGAGGATGCTACAGGTTGACTATCTGCCCCCTGGCAGGCTGAATTGAATAGGGAGGGCACAGAGAAAGAGCAGGCAAGTGGAGAGTATCAGCTCTTCCATTTGATGTCTCTGCTGCCTCTCATAAGCCTTCCATTTTCATCTCTTAGGACCTCTCTGAGGTATAGCCTTCTGGGGTTGTCATGCCCCCCAGGATGACTTTTTTTTTCTGCTTCATATTCACTGAGAGTATTGTAAATATTTTTCCTAGAAGTGCCAAAGTAGGTACCACTTTGAGACTGATAGAAAAGAAGGGAGCCTTCCCCAAAGCATCCAGGCTTTTGCTGCAGTTCTACAGGTCCTGCAGGTGGCTCTATAGAACCCCTGAATCCATTCTTGGCAATCCCATTCCCTGGTCCATTAGTCACAACAAGCAGCTTCTTGTAGAAGCTGTTGAAACTCCACAAACCCTTCTGCCAGCAAGGCGACCCTTACACATTATTAAGTAAAAGCCATTACCAAGCAGTTAGCAGAGTCAACACTCTCAAAGGCAACAGAAGTAGTCATGGAAAGATCATACTTTATAAACTATCACTGAGAAATTAAAAGAACCATTGTTTTGGCATGAAAGAATATCAGTGCATATGGCCCCTGCTCCTTGGTAGCAATTAACTAACAGGTAGGCAGTGTTACCTCTCTTTCGCCCAGTTCAAAGATCTCACACAGGGACAAATAAATATGGGAGTTACATTGTTTTCCCACAACATTAAAACAGCTGCTAAACAAAGCAGTAGAACAAGGATCCCTTTAAGACATGGTAATGCCTGAATACATCTGGAAGCCCACAGGGAACACAGCTCAGGTTTGCAGAGACCCACAAAATACCAATGCAAAAAGCACTCCCAACTCTCTGACCACTGCTTTTTGTGAGCACGTGAGGGGAGAAAGGGCATGACAGGGAAAAAAGAATTTCCATGCAAGCAGGATGTGCAATCCAGAGCATCACCTGTTCTATTCAGAACAGCTTTTCTTTAGGGAAAGGGAACCAACACTAACCCTCTCTGAGGCTGGAGATCTCCAAGCCAAAGCTAGCCAGCAGGCAGAGATGATCAGATGAATAAAAAGGATTTGGTAAGCCATTTGCCAGCAACAGAACATCTTCAGAAAGAAGGGAAAGGCGGCCAAGCAGCTTCAGGGCTCCATCCTGGTACAGCCTACGACCTGACAAAGAAAATGGAAAGAAACATCGGTCAGAGACTGGTGCTGCTGATTAACTCTACACACTCGCAGAGGGATGCTTGTCAATGCTTCCCCATTCTTTCCCTAATGAACAAAGACAACCTGCACAAACACTGCATGCATCTTTGAGCCTAGATCTGAAAGCAGTGAGCATCCTGTAATACCGTGTTCAATGGTTTCATATACTTGCAGGCACAGGAATCAAATATTTACTAAATTCACCAGGCAGATGCTTACACGGGAAGTTCCTTTCAGTTTTAAGTCCTAACAATAGCTTCAGATTCTCTCCTGAGGACGAATCTATCTTTTCACTCCTAATCTACTTCCCAAAGTTGATTGTGACATGATTAGAACCAGCTCAGAGACAGTTTCTGGATGCCTTTACACACCGTCTTTCATCAATATAACTCCTGTTTCAAGCAGCCAGAGGTGGTGTCGTTTTAAGTTAACCAAAGTCACCACCTTCCGAGGCCAGTGCGTGGTCACAATCAGACCAGAAGCCTGAGTTTGCACTTAGGACCCAGCACTGCCTGTTACCAGGAGCAGAGGTAAGATACTTAACAAAGAACAGAATCCGTTTTATTCTAGCTTCCTCAAAAGTCTTCATGAATCTAAGCTAAGCAGCTTCACTTTTTCCACAGCAAAAATAACCAGTGTCTTCTCATGGTACCTGAGCAATCATTGCTTCCACTTTGTGCATCATTCCAATCAAAGTCACATCCTGTAGATCCACCTCAGCTTAACAAAATGCACTGCCCAACACTGAGCTACATTCTGGTATGCCTCGCAGCCCTCTCCCAGTATGACAGGAATAAGCCTCATGCTGCCACACTCACCCCCCCTGTTCCCATTCTTCACAGGCTCTGCTGAGTAGAAGATATAATCAACAGTGGTTCCAAGCCCCATGGGCATCGTTGTGACCTCTGGGCGCCCCCTCTGTGGCAGGAAGTGGCTGTAGACAGAGGTCAGGTTGAGGCCATGCTGGATAATGCCTGAAGACCTGCACATGAACAACCACCGTTAACCAAAGAGGGAAAGAGAACGATGCAGTGTTCAGTCCTGAGGTCACAGCTGAAGATGGATTTTGTGACCACAAAAAAAGACAGTCTTTTGGAATTACTGATTTCACTTACACCAAAGACAAAACAGACTATGAACTTCCTTTGCCTCCAATACCCAGTCCTGTCTATGCCCTTCATTCTTGACTTCACCAACACAACATTGGCAGAACAGTGCCCAGCTGCTGGGACAACCCTGAGTGGATCCAGCTCTTCCAGACAGCCCTTCTTACTCTCTTCCATCCTCACATTTATTTCAGTCTTTACTTCAGCCATATTTTCAGTGCTCAGGAAAATGAGACTGGGCTTGAAGAGTGGGGTCATTGAAGGTGCACCAAATTACCTCGGGACAAATGGCTGGGGATCAGGGTCTTTCACCATGGCAGCAGGCTTGGGCCAGTGTGCAGGGCGGTCTGCAGAGAAGCAAAGAGATTACAGCCAGACCTATACAAATCCTGGGAACAGCAGCCTGTTACCAGCCTGAGAAGCTTCTCCGGAGAACAAACAAATCTTTTTGCCCAAGAAGAGCATATACCTTCCAGTCACAGTCACCTGGAAGAAAAATACTCAAAAGAAACTGCAGCTCCAAGACTAACAGGAATATCCTGAGAGAAGATCAGTGCAAACAATGGAAGAATCATATTCTGTCCTGCTAAGGATATGTCCCTAAAGCATTTAATATTATCAAATCTCAGGGTATTTCAACCTTTGCTCTCAAAGAAATTTCATTTGCCTTAGCTTACAGATTACTCAAAGTGTGTCTAGAAAGGCAGAACAGAAATGGAGAGAGCAGAACCAGCCATGACACAAAGCCCAGAGGTGAGGCAGTGTCTACCAGGTACCAGCATCCAGACATCTATGCTGTGGCCACTGTGACATTAGGTGTGACTTCAGATTTGTTCTCCCCCACCAAAAATCTTGAAGCACAAGAAAAAACAAAAAAAAAAAACAAAAAAAAAAACACCACAAAAAACACCACACCAACCCCCACACATACACACCACACACAAACACACACATATTTCACTTTAAAATAAACAGCCTCCAAAAGAAGCTGAATGTCAGTGCATCTCAAGGAACACAGGGTGTACAAGGGTGATAAGACTGCACTCCTTTTAGCTCTCATGGAATTTATTAGCAATCACACAGCCACAGAAAGCAGCCTTCTGCCTTCACTTTTTCTCACCAAGCTTTACCTCCACCTCACATTTTCATCAGAATCAAGCTAGGAATATCACAAGCTGAAAAATCCCCCATTAATACCTGGTTTAGCATCTGTCACACCTTCCAAGAGAACCAGCTGTGGTGGTCGTTCACAGGCAGCATCGCAAAAACGAAACTGGAGCAGGAAGCCCCGGCTGTACTTACGTCTACCTGCAGAGAAAAATACAAATTAAAAGAAGAAAATAACTGCAGCAAAGTCACATCTACATGGAATATCTACATATTCTTTAGACCTCTTAAGTCTGAGAGAGGATTTCGTGCCCAAACACTCTTGACACCATGAGAATGGGAATCACTTAATAACCGAAATGTGGAACAGAACAGAGGTGTAGATGTAGAGGGACAGAGCACAGCTACTGCTATCCCTTTAGACAGTGCAACGGTCATGGTCAGCACCTTCATGAAACAAATTAAGAATATCCCCTCAGAGACACCATAAGTTCAAGGGACTTTTAAGCAGATCAGTTAGTGTGCAACTCAAGGAAATACCTGCCAAAAAAGAAAAAAAAAAACAAACTATCTGAAGATCAGGTTGAACACAAGTTTTACATTCAAGTTTCCCACAAAAGCTATTTAGTGCGCGCTGTGTCTTTCTTAATCCTCCCTAAGAACAGTAAAGAACAGTCATGACTGTAACTGGGCTTTTAGGAATGATTTCTTAATAGTAGTGTGCAAATATTGCCCAAAACTGCTCCCACAAACAGCAGCTGAAAGCTCTGGCTGCTGAACATGGTTTACAATTGCACAGAAGCATAAGCATGGGAATATAGAATCAGAGAATGTTTTGGGTTGGAAGAGACCTTTAAAGGTCATGTAGAGAAAGAACATGTCAGAAACTGGACTACAGCAATAGACTCCAGAAAAATTAGGTTCAATTCATATACCAAGGAAATGTATATGATATGTATGTATGTATGTATGTGATATATATGATATGTATGTATAAGAAGAGAAGTCTTTCCTGAGTGCCTCATGCAATACATGTCCAAGCTACTCAGAGAGACAGCAAGGCCCATGAGCTGTCCATCATCAGCAAATTCATGTTCTCAGTCCACACCTGAGCTCACCTGGGTTCTTTGGTTGGCAAAAGGTGACATACTGGCAGTTGTCTGTTACACCCAATGAACCTGGCCACAGTGGGGCCAGCAGTTTCCGTGAATACAGCTGCTGGGAAAAGTCCTCCTGACCAGACACCTGCAAGGGGGCCAGAAACAGGAGAGGAAACATCAGCAACACAGAGCAGAACTTTTGCAAGCTGTAGACGGTGTACGTACATACACTTGTCAAGAGCAAGACAGGAGAATGCCCCCATAAGCATGAAATGATCTATTCAGAATATGATGTAGACATAATAAACTTTCAGCTGTAGGGACAGATACAATTAGATAGAAGTCACCTGATTAGATACTTTGCAGGCATCAATTAGTGAACCAATGATTTAGCTTGAAAACCAATGGTACATTTGATCATGGATACATAGTAACAGGTGACCACGAGAGACTCCAGCATAGATGCATATTCCAAGCAGTTTTCAGATCAAACATCCACATAAAATTTTAGTAAGGCTTGATGGATTTGTACTCCCCTACACTTTCAGTCACCCAGACACAAAAATCCCACAGCAAATGAGAACCAGGACCTGAAATTAAGTGGTCTACTATCACTGGTCTGCATCAAGAGTAAAGCGAAAGAGCAGTGGTGAAAACAACAGACACATGCATTTGTCCACTTCATTCCCCAGCAGTTCTGGAGGCATTGGAGAAGACTGCTGAATAAATGAATTCAATATTTGGACTGTTTCCTCATGAGAAAAATAATTCAGCCACGCACTTCTCTAGCATCATGCAACAAAGAGCTACGCAATCCCAGTTTTGGCTGGCACCTACCTTCCAGGCTGGCAGCCCGTGGTAGGAAAGTTCACCATTCCGGATGAATTTATAGAGTGGAGAATCAGGTACAGAGTTCAGGTCTCCACACAAGATGATGGGATAGTAGCTGCCTTCAGTAGTTTTTGCAATCTTGTCGATCTCTGCTAGAAGCAAGGCCATCTGGGCCAGTTTGATATCTCCTCGACGGGGATTGAACAATACATGAGTGTTGGCCACACACAAAGGACTAACTGTCTTCAGGCCTAGGCCCTCGGGGAGCAGAGGCTGGAGCAGCAGTACCAAACCCACATTATCCCGATTGAGAATGTCCAGACCAGGCCGGAAGTATTCTACAGGGCTGAGGCTGATCAGCTGGAACCTGCTGTGCTTATAGCACACTGCACAGCCATCTGTCTTCGTCCCAGTTCTCCGTTTATAGAAGCATGCAAAGCCTAAAAAGAAACCATCACCCATCAAAAGATTTATCCAGTTACTGCCTCAGGCTCTGCCCATCAGCTGGGGACTTCATCATGTCTGTGTAGCAGAAGATGTTCCCACTGCATCTGGATACAGCATTATACCACATTCTGTTCTGGTAGTCACAGTTCATCGTTTATAATTGAGGGTATTTTCTCTCTCCTTGTCTTTCTAGGTCACTCTTAGTTTTGCTACTCTGGTCTGTCAACTCTGAGAAAGGTCAATTTCAAAAGAAAGGGTAAAGGTCTAGGCAGACAGTTGAGAAGTAGGGCCAGCAGCCACCTGACACACAGGAAGAGCTCTCTTAAGACTGAGTGCTTTGAAGACGTTAAGTAGGAAGCACTGTTTGACCAGTCTCATGAGCTGGAACTACAGACACACAGAAGCAGCACATACCCATCTCCTTGAATGTCGGTTCCAGCTGCTCCCAGTAATGGTTCTCTTGCACTTCCTGGAGACACAGGACCTGGAAGGAAGGCAGAGACCTCACTCGCTCCACCAGTTACCTTGTTTTGGGGAAGGAAGGAAGCAGAAAAGCGCACTCACATAGCAACCCTGCAACCAAAAAGGTCATCACTGCAACTCTGTTCTGTACTTTCCAAATAAAGAGCAAAAGCTTTCTCAGTGACATTAGATTATCATTCAGTTTTCCAGTAAGAAGGCAGAAGATCCCTCATCAAACAAAGAGGATTCAAGGAACAGAGAAAGTCATAAAGTCCTCTTCTACACTGGCTTCCCCTCCTGTGCTGCCTTATAAACCTGGTCCTTTCCTCCCCAAACACAGTTATCTCTTCTTCATCTTCTTCATCTACTTCTGCTGCTTAAAGAAGTTAAGTCCTGCTATCAAAGTATGACTAGTTTCTACAGTAACACAATCAAGCAAAAAGAGCTACACACAAGGCCTTAAACACTCTCAGAGGAATCAGTGTTCAGTTACCAAGCTGGCAGTATCTTTCTAGAACTTGCCCTCACCATATTTTGTTTTTTGGTTTGCTCCCCCCCCTTTCCTCTGTGTGTTGTTAGAACAAACTAGGAATTCAAATTCTGATCACACTGATGTGGGAAGGGCTCAGTTATACTCACATCAGGATTCCAGTGCTGGATCTCCTGCAAAAGGTTTGGAAGGCGGTAGTTCCAGTTCAGGATGTCTGGATGACAGTGTAGATAGAGATCAAGGCCCTGCTCCACCAAGTCCTGGGCAAGGATGTTGTAAGACATGACTCGAAATTCAAAGAGAGGACTGTTTTCCGAGACCTGCTCTTGTACACAGGGCTGGACAGAAAGATCCTCCCAGTCTCTCCACAAAATCTCTACATGCAAGAAACAAAATGCCAAGTTACAGCCATGCTGGGTACCCGGATGATACTCCCGTTCCCCTGAGACACAGAAAATAGCCACTGTCATTCTCTAAGTTAAGGTGTTCTAGCCTCTGAGCAAACCCTTACCCACGCTGTTTTTCAGGTGCTCTTTTTAGATGCCTTTGGATAGTTGGCAAAGGGATGGCATAACAGAAGACCAGAGTTACACATACTGAAACACTCGACCAGCTTTTGGGTGCTTTTTATATTATAAAGCCAGCACTTGGGAACAGTTCCTGGGAAATTAACATATACTGATGTTTGAACCAAATGATCTGTGAGCTGTGACCAGCCCTCCCCCAGCAAAATCTCACTTTATAGTTTTCACAGGCAGATCCTGTCAATTCTGCATGGACAGATAAAAATCAATGTCTCAGTGACAGCCAAGCCCAGACACAGTGACCTAACCACATTCATTACAAACACAAATTCCAAACCAAGCATTAGATTCAGAGCTGTTACTACTGACCATGGTAGGGTACCTCTGTCGGGAGAGGATAAAGCTGTACCGTATCCCGAATGGGCCAGGCTGGGGGCTCCGTTGGCACAGTGTCTGCATCATGTGCTAAACTCCAGGCCAGCACAGCTGGGTCTTCATTCAGCACTTCTACACCAGCAGCAACACAGCCAGCTAGCTGGTGATCTGCCTGTGGCACCACAGCTGCCAAAGGCGCACTGCCTGCTACAGCCACTGCTTCCTCTGCTGGTAATTTTGTCAGTTCAGTCACTGCGTGATCTTGAGGTTCCGAAGAAGCCAAAGCATGTAGCTCTGTGAGCTGCTGACCAGCACACTGGGTGACTTCTGGAGCCAAATTCAGGTCACTGAGGCTAGTCATCAATAGATCTGAACCTTCTAACCAGTCACTAGTGAGCTTCACTGACACTCTTCCCGCTGCTGGAGCACTCTCACTGGCTGGCAAATTCTCTGCTCCTTCCTCCAGCCACTGCTGGAGAAGGGCTTCTTGTTCTTCTGGGACCGACCTTCCTCTAGTTGCAGCAAAAATGTCTTCTATCTGGGTGGACGTGCTCTTCGCCAGAAGCACATTCTTTCGACAGGTAAAGAAAGCATCTGCCATTTAAAAACAAACAAAATTGACATAAGACAGATGAAAACAGCAAATGAGAAAGTATTTCCTTTCTCCTATGTATTTTCTGTAACTCTGCAAAACAACCATTCTGTATAGCAATGAAAACAAATGACTTCTCTGAAGAACAACAGTTACAGCCTTACTAACCTACCCTGACTCCTCCTGAGCGCTAGGCCGCAGTCCAATTCTCGTTATATTAGTCACAGTCAATGAAACTGTATGGGATGGCAATGGCCTTACCAACTCTAGGGAATACAATTCTAATGTATGCAGTGCCACAGACAGTCAGCCAAGCTAAAAGGCCTGGGGAAATGATCAGCACTCAGCAACATATGTAAAGGCACAGTTTGTAGAAGTTAGCTGATGGGCTAAGAAGCCAAGCTCTTGTAGATCACCACTTGGAGCAAGTTGCTTTACAAGAACCGCGTAACAAAGTAGCGCTCAGCTAAGAGGGTCAAACACATCACAAGAACATGTTGTAGAAGCAAATCTGTTCTAAGATATGAAACATAAAACACAGACGGACCAACACATGCAGTTAACAGCCTCATTAGAGAGAATACATGCACAGAAGAAGGCCTAGTAAGAATTACAGATCACTTGATGACTGATACCTGTGGTAAAAAATTTAAAAACTCCTGCTGTTAATATCACACTTGAATATACTAATATTGGTCTGGTAGAGAAAGACAGGAATTCTTTTCACTTGCACCTACATAAGGGACGACAGCATTTACATTTTGCTATGAATTCTGCAGACATTAGTCCCTACTGCTGTCTAGCAATTTCTGCTGTCTACAAATCACTTTTTTCTCTACTGTATCCCTGTGACAGGCAGTCAGAGTAGTAACATGCAGGAGTCAGCAACATCCATGTATGCTTTTATTGTATCTTTCACATCAAAGCTTTCTGTATGCATCAGAAAAGGAGCTTTAAGAATCATACTCCTCTCTGCAGTTTTGTAATAAAGTTCATGAACATCAGAAACATCAATGCAGCCAGGTAATATCTTCACACACCAGTACTCAGGCACAGTTGTTTTGTGAGCCTCTAACTACAGTATAGGAGCTGGATTTGAGAGGAGTCAGCCAGCTGCTCACGGTGTCCACAGCCAGTGACTGCTACAGGCCTGGGGACTGGTTCTGGCAGGAGGATGGCTTTACATCAGCACAGTCAGCAGGAGCTGTGAAGTAGCAGCAGCATCTAGGAAACTAAATGAAATACTGATGCACACAAAACAAGGGTCCCCCTGTAAGTCACCCGCAGACCCCTGGTGAGTCGTAGATATCAGAGCAGCCCGTGATCTCCCAAAGGTCTGCAGGTCCGGGGCAGGAGGCTCGGGCCTCCACGCACAACAGCCGGCACCTGCTGTCTGCAAACGCCCAGCCCCGTGCTGCCCCGGGGCTGAGCAAGCACCGGCCGGCACAAGTGCCAACTCCGCCTCAGGCAGCAGACCCAGGCCCCCACCCGCACACCCCTCCTGTGGCCCAGAGCGAGGGGAGCGACGTGGCACGCGAGGCGACCCCGGCTCACAGCCGCCAAGGCCACATCCCCCTCAGACCGGAACCCAGGGGCGCTAAGGGCCCTGCCGCCGGTTCCCCGGCCCCCGCCGCCCGCCCGGGGCCGGGTTACCTCGGAGGGCCCGGAAGAGCTGCACCGCCGGGAGCAGCACGTAGTAGAGCACCGTGCCGATCATACCGCCCGCCTTGGCCCGACCTCCACCGCCCCCAGCCCGGCCCTAGCGAGGCGACGCGCCGGCCCCGCCTCAGCAACGAGCTTACGGCGCGGCTTCGGCCTCAGCCCCGGCGCCGCGCAGGCACTCACCGCGCCGGGCCGCCGCGCCCCAGGGGCTGGAGGCCGGCTCGGGCCGGGCCCTCCCCGTACGCTGCTCCGGGACCGCCCGCCCCTGGCAGGCCGCGGCCACCGAGTGGGCCGGCCCCAGCTGGGAAGGCCCGGCAGGGGCGGGGTCGTGCCCGCCCCGCCAGGGAGCCGGAGCGCAGCCGGGGCGCGGATCTGTCCCCGCTGGGGCTGCGCAGCCGGCCGGTCCCTGCAGCGAGGCCCGGCATCATTGGTGTGCGCGGGCGTGCAGGCGTTGTGACCCTAGGAGGGGTGACGGCAGCTGTCTGTCCCCGCCACCCTGAAATTTGTGTTTTCAAGCAAAAGTTTCCACCCCCCGTTCACTGGGACTCCAGACAGAAAGGAAAATTTCCAGGATATTCTTCCCCCTGAAAAACAAGTCTCATTTGCTCCAGATGGAGCAATTATACAGCTCAATGCTTTGCAAACACAGCTGATGATAGTCAACGTTTTGCAGAGTGCAACCTGCATGTGGACAAACCCATCGGGGATGGGTGAATTAGAGTAGTGCGTCAGCGCGGTCACCCTCGGGTGTGCTGCTCACAGGACATCTCACAGCTTTGCAAAACCGCTGCCTCTCACCTGGCTGTGAGCTCACTGTGGCATCTGCAAGCAGAGACCTGTCACATGTTGAGACCAGACAATTTCATATGAAAAGAGAAGTTCTGGTTGAAGTCCATGTTATTAATGTTTTTGCTTTATTCCACGTTCAAATGTCTATATTTAAAGGCAAATAGATTGAACTGAGCACACCACTATGGCTTTTCACACCAAATACACACTTCTAACGTGATCTCGATAGCCTTCTTCCAAACTCTGTTTAAGTGGGCACTTGCAATGAAGTCAAGATTCACGTCATCCCTGTCTTTTGTACTGACAGGTGCTGCCAGACCACTCCCTTGATGGTGATTAGCTGCTGTCTCATGGGTTATACTTAGACAAAACACTTTCTGAGGGACAATCTGCCTCTTACCCTACTTGTATATGGTGATTAGCGCAAGTGTCCATGGCTAGGACACGGCTGGTGTTATAACGTATATAAATAATAATCCCACCAGTCTCGTTTACAAATCCCCAGTTATGACACACCGCAGACCACAGACATGGTGATTTGTTGGAGATCCCACAGATGTCTCTGGCAAAGCACAGAACTGCACTGTGGTCTTCCATCTCCTGCTGCAGCAAGCAAACCCTTGAAAACCATCATTGGTTTCTTGTCAGAAAACAGAGGGTTTTCTCCAGGGGAAGGATCTGCAACATTAAGGGCTGATGACTGGGCATTTAAAACAAGGCTGATCTTTAAAAGGAAAGATCTAAGGAAGTATTTTCAGACCCAACCCACATCAGGATAATCAGACTGAAATTGGAGAAGAATGTTAGCTAGTGCCACAAACAAGAAAGTATCTGGACAACCACATGAGTTTGGCCTACACTAGAAAAAGTATTTACAAACTTTGGCAACAAAATCAAAGCTGACAATGGTCATCTGCTTCAGGGTCAAACCTGCCACTGGCTTTTGCAGCATTTTGTTCTATAGCCGACTATAAACCTACCATGGTCTCTAATGGCTTGACTACTTGAGAGTGTTATGTAGACCCTAGGGGAATAAAACTGCAAAAAATACCACATCCTTAGGAAAATTGACTTTTTCTTCCGTTCCTTATAGCCCCTAGGCTACATAAACTTCAAAATCTGTACAAAAGATTACGTTCATTAAGCATCAGCCATAATGGAAACATTTCTAAGTGAATGTATTAGTTGTGCTCAACCTTTATCAGAAAGCCTCTTCTGTTACAATTTTGGTTTTAGCCCTTTAGGAAGAGTCACAAAGTCCTTGGTATAAATGATGTAAAACAATAAGCACCGAACCAATTTTGGCACCAGCAGTAATTGCTGGGATGAGCACGTACTTGATTTGAGGCTCTATTAAGTGCTGACATGTTTACAAGCCACACTTTATTATGGAACGTACTGGGAATTTGGCAGTAGGAAAGTCTGAATCTGTCCAAGACTAGCAAGGCGACTACACTCCTCCTATCCTCATCTCCTTTAACACCAAAACTGCTGCAGTCTGGCTTTCTCATGAAATTGTACAAACTGGAACATGAACTCAAAGGAGAGAACTCTCACCAGCAGCCTGGCATGACTGATATGTCTGAGAGGGTTTCACAGCCAAAACCACAGCTGTTCTATTCTCAGTTATTGGGAGCCAATGGGATTCCAGAGTGATGGGGTTTCCAGCACTGAGTGTCACAGCTTGGAGTCAGAAGGTGCAGATGAGGTCACAGAAGGGCAAGATGGAGGGACGGAGTGGCTGCAGTCTCTACAGGGCTTTCTCATGAAGCCTGGCCAGCCCCTGCAAGCAGGAAACGAGATTCTCCTGTTCCTAAGAAGTATAAAGAACACAGATCCTACAAGTGAAACCATCACTCCCGGAGATCTTTCCATCATAGCCAAGTGGCTGTGCTTTGTGTGTGCAAGTGTGCGGAACTTACAGGGTCTAGGAAGTGGATGTGAACTCCCCTTTTCCAGAAGAGAAAAGCAAATGAACCTACCACTTGATGGTGGTGACATGGAAAACAAATCTGAGAAGGATGCAGGTGCGGTGTTTAGTTACTAGCAAACTCACCTCAGAAACAGTCAGAAATGGCCAAAGGAAAGTCAGCAGCACCCAAGATGGACTGCTGTTGCAGCAGGCTCATCACCAGGTGGGAAGGCTTCCCTTCCCAGGCCAGGTAGCAATGAGGAGAAAGGTGGTGAACAGGAATCCAGAGTGTCAGTGCCCAGAGACAGGAGCTGCCATCCAGGAGCATCTTGGAAAAAACAAAATGCATCAGAAAAGGGCTTGCCAGTACCAGCTTCCAGGCAACTCCACCCAGCTGCCCCTAATGCCCACAGGAGATGTCAGAGCTCAGCACCATCACCTTGTAAGACCAGATCCTGTTTCAGCCCTCCATCACCCAGAGGACAAGCAGGGCATGTGGGACAAGAGAGTTTTCTGAACCTGCTGCTGTTGGGCCGTGCTTGTGCACAGCAGAGTCAGGCTCTAGGTCTGCTAGAAGCACGGTGGCCTGACCTCCTGCCTTAGCACAGTGGTTCCTCTCAAAGTTCAAAGATTCCTTTGGCCTGTCACTTAGTCCTTACTAATTGATTTCTTATTTTCTTTCATAATGGAACTACTCTAAGTTAGTCAGCTACGTGGGACAAATTCTCTCTTTGGTTCTTGTTTTTCTGTATTTAAATAGAATATAATGCAAGTTATGAAGTATTATATAATGATTTTCCCTAAAGGGTGCTCTAATAGATGAGATCTTTTATCAGATATTTTCCATTGTTTCAAAATGACATTTGTCTAAAAATCCTTTCTTATTTTCTTGTAAAGTTTTTCTGATCCAGTAATAATAATGTATTGCCTATTTGGAATTAGTCCCATTTAGACAGCTTTCCTGCACAAAAGGTTTTTGTTCTTACCTAAGAACTCTTAAAACTTTCACTCCTTAAGTGGGATCTGAGAAAATTAATTACCTGCTATCAAGCCCAAACATTTATATTAAAATTAATATTTCTCATGGGGTTTTGCCAGTATTAACTATAAAAATATTATCACCAGGAAATACCTGGTCAATTAACAGTTGGTTGTCATTTTCCATTACACTATTGGATTAAATAACTGTGGGCAAAATGCTGGCTGAATCTGACTGACAGTACCAGTAAAAAGAATGATGTAATTGCTAATCCTACCCTATTCCAGAGGTAAAAAGTTGTAAGGATGCCTGCTTGGTTTGCTTTTTTCACGGTATAGATTATTTATATTAGGATGAGAAAAAAATCTATTTTTTTTCCCATAAATATGTAACATATTTGTTTATAATTTCTCTAGAAGTCTTTTGATATTCACAGTGGCATGAGTTAATACAGGAGATAAAGATCTGATACCCTTGACCAGATGACCAAGCTAAGGCACACACAACTTTTTTTTCCAAACAATAATAAACACAGTTTCTTAATTTTCAATAAATGACAACATTAAGGATATTAATGCTTAAATACTTTGATTAGACATTGCTTAGACACAAAATCATGTATCTTGTAGTTGTTTCTTCATTGATTCCTTCAACAGATAACACTCCCAAGTTAGTATAATCATAGTTTGACAAATCATTGAATTAACTTATTCTTTACAGAATGTAAAAAAAAATTGCTTATATCTGAGTGTTTACATTAGTATAATTTTTTCTACATGCTGCAACATGCTATGTCCCATTTAATGGGTTGCCCCAGTAATGAGCTGTTATTCTGATGCATTTCTTATGCCAGATGTTCAGAATGAAAAAAGTGAGAAAAACCTTGGTAGCTTCCTTTCACAGCTTAAATTTCTTAGTATATATCAATTAGACTTTATCCTGGCAGACAAGGAGAACAATTTATTAAAATCTTCATCTGACCTTTACATCCATCACTAGTGATTCTAAGAGAGATCACTTCCTTAGTTTAGCAGCACACACTAGGACCTTCTTTGCAATGCTAGGCAAAAGATAAGAAACATTTTCTCTACCTAACAGAGATATTGAATTAAAAATTGCTAGTGTGATTTATCAAGTATTTGTATGACACAAATAAGGGGACATAAAGCAATGTACCCAGAGAAGAGGCACTGCTAACCTAGCATGAGAAAAGTGATTTGCAGTTATATGGGTGTCCCTCACAAGTCACACATCAAACCACAGAGTGAACTCCCCACTTATCTCCTGGTTTGAGACTGGTCCAAGCTGTGCATGAGGCAGGCTGACCAGAAAGCTGTGTCTGCAGCCCCAACACCTGGGCAAAGGAGAGGGTCATAAAGGAGTCTTCAGACCCACTACTTTCCACTGCATTGGTTTTAACACCAATAAACATGATTCAATGCTTTTCAAGTTTCTGCTTGAATGACAGCATTATCATCTGTATCAGTGCCAACTTCCACAGCTCTGCAGGGGAGCAGGGACCGCTTCTGGATCTACCTCAGAAGGCTCAGTCCACACACTACTGGCTGCCATACTGGGCACATGACAGTCATGTTATTGGGGGATGATACAGTCTGGGTTCGTTTTGTATAGCATAGACATAGTCTGTTCCCCAGAGGAGGAAGTTTATTTTTATTAGGATGGACAGTTAAGCAAAGAGGATCAGTGGGTATTGTCATAATGTCCCAAATCTTTGGTTCCACTTGTCTTATGAGTTCCTTACATGGGATTTTTACCCATTCTTTTGTCTTTCTTGGAATAAGGCAATGCAATTAAATCTATCATTTGAACAACTAAAGGTTTTAATGAAGGAGCTGCAGCTGCAGGGCTGGTTGAAATGCAGTGGTGTGTGTGCCAGCCGGACAGTCTTTCCTTCACATAGGTCTGAATGAACAGTCAAACTGCAAGTTTCACATCACACACCAATGCTAAGTGACACCCAAGAAGGGTACAAAACTACAGGTCAATAGGCTGGAGCTCTAAAAAGAAATAATGAGTAAGGTAGTAAAAACAGTGACAGGGAATTAAAAGACAGATTCAGGGTAGGGAAAAAAAAAAAAAAATTATTAGCCAGAAATTATTTTGGCAAAACTACTTTTCATTATTTTTTATGCATTTATTCACCATAAAAAGGAATTTTCCAACTTTTCTTTCTCTCTAACTATAAAATAAATTATGAATTGCAGGTAAAAGAAGCTCTATCCCTTCCAGTGAGTCTAGTTAGTCAGTCCCAACATACAATATCATTGAAATGCTTTCTCTTCTGCCATGCTTGAAGAGTCCTACAAAGCATTCCCAATTTAATAGCAAAGTCAGCCAACAATGTCCTGCCTGTGCCTGGGGAAGTATAAGTCAATTCAGAAGAGTTAGGAGGAATTGGCATGGGTTTGGCTTGTAGGTTTGTGGGGAAATGGGATGAAGAGGGGAAATTCGCTTAGCCTGGTGGGCTCAGAAATTAAGTAAGGGGAGAAAGGCAGCTCACGAGGTAACAAAGATGTAGTACAGGAGAACTGAGTCCCCTGTGTATGGGCTGCAGAATATGTCAAGGTCTCACAGAATATAGGGAGGGCTATTTCCAAAAGCTGTCAAGCCATGGCTGGTCTACAGATCTGCAGGCCCAAAGCGAGCCCATCCCCACACCAGGGCCATCACTGCTTGCATACAATGCATAGGGAGTGGTGGGCACAAAGCAGGGCTGGGGTAGGAGTGCATCTACAGCTTGTTGAAGAGGGGAGCAGCCTTCAGTGAGAGGAGTGGGGAGGTCTGTCACATCCAGGGAGTCACATCTCTTCTAGGCTTGCATTGACAAAATGAATCTGTTTGGTTTCATGACAGACCAGAATGAAGAGCTGTCTGAAATTAGTGAGTCTCCGGAGTCTGTGTCACTGGCTGACATCTCAGCAGATAAGGCCACACAGAGCTCTGACAGTGATCTAGAGATTGAAGGTGAATGCCCTTACTAGTCATTCCCTTACAGTCACAGCTATACCTACCAACTGCTATGTATCCAAAATGGAGACTGAGGACACAACCCTGCCAGGGTCCTGGCAACCACATGTAATCTGGCAATTGATAAAGGCTCTTGGGGGCTGAGGGAGTGAAGGAATTTCCCTTTAAGAGCTCTCCATCTGATGTTAAGCATCTTCCTTCAACTGCTTTCTATCCACCATGGTTATTCCTTTGTTTCTTCTCCTCCCCTCTAGTACTTAATAACCAACACTGCCAGAACAGCCCACTGACTGGGCAGCAGGAGCTGAAACCAGGGATGGGACTGAGGCCCTGTTTGTGTGCTCCTGATGAAACACTAAATAGCAATTGTGGTCTGTGTACCATAGGTTTGCCACAACTGTCCTAGGGTTTTTCTGCCTAGTGAAGTCAGTCCCCTGGCTAAACAAGTCTTGCCAGAAGTCACTTTTGTAACAGTAGGATTTGTCCATAACTTAGGATGAGAACTTCTAAACTTGTTATAAATGGAAGGACGATCAAAAACCATAAGAATTCAAAAACAAAAGACTGTTTTGTTAGAGGCCTTGGATTGAACTGGAATATGGCTTTGATGAGAGGGGAATTTGTCTTGAGGTCAGACCACTGAATGCATATAACAACAAGGAGAAATATGAGCTTTAAGTATGGGGTTTGATGAAGGAATTCCAAATGACAGGTTTTTGTGGGAATACAGCCGCCAGCTGCTCTGATACGTCTCGTTGCAGCTGTGTCAACAACACCCAATGGCCAAGATGAGAATGCTGGGATTCTTTCTGCTGGTTGTAAGCCAAAATGTTCTGAGCTGCCCTAGCTCTGCCGGCAATATCAGCTGTGTGCTTCAATTAAGATTCAAAAAAAAAAAAAAGATAATGTTTTTGCCTGATGTAAATAATTCTCAGTTACACTAAGAAGGTTTAGTCACATTGCAAACTGGTGAGAAGCTGCAGCAAGTCACCGATGCCAAATGGAGAAACAAGAAGGATACATTAACTCTTGGAGGTTTGGGATAAAGGGATGGGGCAAACCAGAAGACAATAACCCTTTAACAGTAAAACCCTACTGTTGTTACATAGTGTTACTTCATTTTATTAAGTTTATTTAAAAGAGGAAGGAGGACACTAAATGCAGAACTCATCAACATACTTTTTTTCTGTAGATCCTGGGAAGGCCTTTGTGGACGTTACTGGTGCAGAGGTGTACTTGGAAGCATGCAGGCTGTTGGGGGTGATACCTGTGTCATACTTCATTCAGAACTTGGACAAGGCTTATATAAACCTGAACCACTATGGTCTAGGACCCAAAGGTGTCAAAGCCATTGCTATTGCTCTAGTGGTGAGTAGCCAGTAAGAGTGGGCCACTGTTCTCAAGAGCAATAGGCATTTTAGGCCTCTCTCAGGCCTGGAAGTCATCACTGAGTACACACTGTGGGAGAAAGAATCATGTATCTTCCCCATAGGAAGCACTGAGCATCCCTGCATTTCCTGCACAGGAAAGTGTTGTGTGGCAACTGCTGGCTTTTGCTATCGCTACCCCAAGAGCAAACCAATGCTTTTCCATGGGACACAAGTCCCCAGTGCTTTTAAAACCTACAGGGCCAGAGGTAGGGCTGAAGGGATTGGTGTCCCCCATTCTGAGTTATGCATAGGGATGTGCTACAACTCACCAGCATAATAGTCCAAGATGCCTGGATTGGAGTTTGGATCTGAACCTCAGTCTCCAGGCTGTCAGAAAGCAATGGAAAGTTCTAGCCACTCAAACCCTCTCCAAAAAAGTATTTCTTTTGTATGCCAGTTCCCACTGCCATGGCTCTGTCATGTTCCTTGATCACTGTCTTGCTCAGGACCTGCAATGCTGTCTGAGGTATGAAGGAAATGTCCAGTGTCTGCTGAACTGAGGAAACTATCCCCTTCATTAACTTTTCATCAGGCTTTTTTTGTGTCTTTGTTTACTTTCGTGTTTTCCCAGTCCAACACAGCTGTCACCCACCTAGAATTGGAAGACAACTGCATTCTGGCAGAAGGATTCATATGCATAGCAGAGATGCTACGAGAGAATTCCTCCCTTCAAGAACTGGTACCCCATCTGATGTAGTTTGTAGCCAAAAGTACTGCTCACCAAGTTCAGTTATCTGAAAGAAACACAATTCCATTAAAATTTTAACCAAATAGCCATTGTTCCCATGCTAAAATATTCACATTCTGCAAGTTGTGATATTTTATGATGATCTACTATTAAAAAGTACAAGCTTCTGAGAAGCAAAAGTGTGCATGTGATAGCAGTCTGGTGAGCCTGGAACTGTTCTCTTCATTAGCTGATGTGACAATAATTACCATAACTTCTCCTAATTCGTGCTTAGCCAATGGAAAAAAATGTTTTGGTCAGGAGCTTTCATTCTCCAATATGATATGGGGAAACTTTTCTAAATAGATTAAGGGAATAACGCAAAACTTTCAGATGTGAACTTGTTGGGATGTTCCTTCCATCTGAAACTGGGGTATACAAAATGCATTTTGATAGGTCATGGTATCTGTGTTACACTTGAAGAAAAGATACTTGACCCAAATGTTGCTTGGCTCACTGAAGACAAAGACCCATGGGAAACTCATGGCTCTCAGGCTTTCTTCCTGTCAGGAAGGATAGAGGGTTAAACACATCTACAACTCACATGTTACTTACTGTCTGGCTGACATTTCTCATACTGCTTGTCTTGCATTATTCCCTTGATATCTTGGACAGCTAGAAGACAATAAAGCTGATTCATTCTTTGGACTTATCCTTCTTATCTCCCTTTCTTTCCAGAACATCTCCAGTAACCATCTAGGCACAGCAGGAGCTGAAGCTATTGCTAGTTTGCTTTTGGATAACATGTCCTACCTCCATGCCCTTCAGCTCTCAGGTGGGCTGTATGAAGCCAAACAGTGATGGCAGTGGAAGTGAAATAACACGTTTCTTTCCAGTCACTCATCCTGAGAATATTAGTCAGACCATGGGGAAAATCAATCTCTCAGCTCTATCTCCAAAAGGAACACCAAGTAACAGTGGAAATCTAGTTTTATAGTGATGTGATTAAATATTTGACCTGTTCAACCTCCAGCATCCCTGAAAAACAGTCTCTTATGAGAACATATATAATTGCTGAAGTGTCTTCCACATCTTGGGGTAATTCTACTCTATGAAGCAAAGTGGAATTGTGACTAACTTCTTACAGCCACATATGGGCCATGATTAACTGGAGGTTCCACCTAAAAGTGCTGATTCTTGCAGACACACCACAGCACCAAGGATCAACAAACTGTTAACATACTTTCTTCCCCAGGAAACAACTTTGGGGAGGAGACTGCGCCATACATTGCTGAGGCATTAATGGTGAGTTACCTGAAATCTAAGGTCATTTGTTGCTCTGGCTGTGTAACAGACTCTCCTCATCTTGAAGCTGCTACTCACTTGGCATGATTTCACTTGGCAATGCCCATGATTTCCTGGCATAATTCCACTAAGTGCCTCTTGCTTACTTCAGAAATGAGAGAGGCTGGGAGGACACAGAGCAGGATGGGCTGTGCTAACATTTTCTCAGGACAGCTGTGTGAGTTTGGCTGAGAAAGAAAATTTCAGGACTGTGTAAAAGAATGGAACAACAACTAGGTGACAAAAAAAATTCAAGAAGTATAAGTAACCCGACTTCATATAATTTTGCAATTCTCTGGTAAAAAGAAGACTCTTGACTTCTCTGATTAGTTCCCATCTCAGAGCCTCTGCATCATTTGGCACCACCAGAAGCTGCCCTGAAGCAAGTCCTTGACCTGGTATCAGAAAGTGCTCTTGGTCAGGGTATAATAGTGGGAGTGAAACAGGGGCAGGAACAGAATTGCAGGATGTGTTGCAGGCCAGACATGAGCTGTGTGAGGAAAGTTTGCAGAACACAAAGTTCCATTGCTTTTGCTGTTTTGGGAAGATAATCACTGTGATGTTAGATGCCTGAAAAAGCTTTGTTTTGGGACATGCAGTACTGCAGTCTCTGCGCTCATGATCTCCCATACACTGAAGATTTCAGTATGTCTGATAGTCCTGTTTCATCTTTATGTGGATACCTTGGCATGGTATCTGGTTGCAGCTGGCTGGAAGATCTTATTGTCTCTACACATTTGTCTCTCTGCAGGGCAATTACCAAGTGAAGGAACTGGACCTCAGCCACAATGAGTTCTCCGATGAGGGAGGACAGCTTCTGGGGCAGATGCTTGGTAACTTTTTAATCTTAGCTGCTATTAGTGGGAAAGACTGGGAAATACTTGCAATGAATATCTGACAGCTTCTCTTCCCTCAGTAAGTCTAGTACACCTGCTACCATAATGGCCACAACAATATGCTGTGGGCATCCAGTGTTCCTTGAGCATTTAAATAACATAATGCTTTCAGTTTAATTAACACTTTCCTTCTCCTGGTTCAGTATTTCCACTGATAGGTGTCTCAGAGATTACTGCAGAATCTATTACATTTCTGTTTTGTTTCTAAAAGGAATATTTTTAAGTCAGCTAAACTCACCATCTGCCTCCATCCAACCTCCCATCCATGGAAAATCTGGATGAGAAATTCTCTCTGAGAATGAGAAGCAAGTGTTGGCAGCAAGTCCTACCCCCTCCCAATGTCACAGTAGACAAAAATGAATTCACACATACCCTGCTGTAAGTAGAACTTACACCATGAGGTGTGCTATGCATGTGAATTGGCACTGGCACATGTACAGCTGGGCAGAGCTACCATATGAAGCTGAATTCCTCTCTTCTGCTAATCAAATGTACACAGAGTGAGTCTGCATATAGTTTAGATGTGACAAGGAGAACCCAACCGTTTTTCACAGTGAGAAAAACAGTTTCTATTAATATATGAAATCCTCCCTCTCTCCACCTTTCTCCTTCACAACTTATTCTTTGATTAAGCCAGGAAAAAAGAATTTAAAAAAAAAAAAAAAAAAAAACCAAACTGTGTTCCTTTTCTGTATCTGATCAACAGCCCATTGTCTGTTCTTTGGGTGCTGTGGACAGCAAAGACTCTGTAGGTACAGGTTCGTCCTATTGCAATCAATGAAGGTTGTTGCTGAACCCCCAGAAAACTTTCTCTTCATCCCTGAGTGGCTCAGCAGCTGTGTCCAGATCACTCTTCATGAGCTAACATCTCTGTTTCCCTCTCCTAGCCAGCAACACAACACTGGAGATTCTGGACCTGAGTTGGAACCACCTGAGGAAGAAGGGGACAGTAGCACTGGGCACAGGTCTCAGGGTAGGAATGCCCCTCCTTTGTTATACCCTTCACAGTGCTTATTACCAGGATCTGGCTGAAACAGTGATTGGCAATTCACATCCCTGAGGTCTGAGTGGGATTCAGTAGCTCTAGCAAGGCTCATCCTACTGACAGTGACAGTCAGCACGAGAAGAAAGGCTAAAGCAGGAAGTAGTTGTCTACATATAGCCCATATTGAGGGCTAAACTATAGCAGCTGCTCTATCACCCAACTATCACTCCAGCCCAGCCAAGAAGGGGGATCAGGAAAAGAAGAGGACACCCATGGGCTGAAATGAAAATGGCTTTAGTGAAACAGCCGAACTAATACCAAGGACAGTGTAAAGTAAACAAAGTTATAATCCACCCAGCAAATGTAGGGTGGTCACAACAATCTGGAAGGTAGCCATCAGAATCAGAAGACAAATCAGGAGACCCTGTGCCCTCAGCAAACTCCCTCCTTTATGCTGAGCATGATATTTATGGGATGGGATACACCTGTAGCCACCTCAGGTCACCTTCCTTGACTGACTCCAAATTGCCAATGGCCTGCAGACCATGGCTGGCCTGTGATTCTCTCCCAGTGAAACCAGGCCAGTAGGTCTGGTGACTTGCATGGATGGAGACACCCTGGTGACATTGTAGAGATGTTGGATTCATTGGGCATGCCTGGGTGTGATTTTGAAGGATCCTCCTGTCTCAGCCAGGGAAGAAAGGGTAGAATGGTACATAAGATGTGCATGCAGTAGCTAAAATCTCTCTTGTCTCCCCGGAGAGCAATGGTGCACTGAAAATACTCAACCTTTCTTGGAATGGCATTGGCAATGAAGGAGCACTGGCCCTAGGAGCAGCTCTCAAAGTCAATAGCGTGCTGGTTCACCTGGACATCAGCAACAACCAGATCAACAATGAGGGAGCCAAGAAGATGTGCAGGGGCCTTGAAGTCAATGGAAGACTCAAAATCCTGAAGGTAAAATAAAGCCCAGGCTGGGCAGGAGGAATAAACAGAGGGAGTAGAAAGATCTGAGTCAGGAGGGACAGAAGACAGAGGTGAGCTGTCTGAGCTAGAACTGGAGGAAATGAACATTGCTCTGAGTTGAAGATGAGCAGAGCAGAAGAAAATTCTGTCCTGTAAATTTCTTCCAGGGCAACTAAATTGCACTGTTCCCTCAAAAAATCCCCCAGGGACTGGCTTGGCATAACTCTGTACCCATTATCACCCCAGAGTGGTTGATTTCTGTCATGTCTAATCTCAGTCAAGTGAGAGTCTAGGCATTCAACATGTCTAACAGAGAGCCAACAGGTCTGCATATATACCTAAAATGTAGTTGTGAAGGAACATGTGTACACATATGCATTTCAACCTTAGGCAAAGGTTCACACTGAAGTTTGAAGGTGGGCAAGAGTGTGCCTTTTTCAGTGTGGTAATGATGAGCTAAAAATTCATTCAAACACAGGATAAACTGTCGTTGTCACATCAGGGCAATGCCACAGCACCCCCTAAAAGGAAGGAGTATTATCAAGTCCTGGAAAAAGAAAGCTAAATCTGCCTTCTAGTAAACTAAGGATCAATAATCCTGGAAAGGCCAAAACTTAATGACCAGCCAACCTGTCCCCAGCAGTTACAGTTAAGAGCTAAAATGTCTTTTCAATCCAAGCTCATTCTCTAGGAGTTCAACTCAGAAAAGTCAGCTCAATTGTGAGCTTCATTCTCAGCTAGATCTAACATCACCATCCTGAGAGCCTGACAATGGCAGCATGGTGATTGAGGGGCGTCTTTAAAGCTGTTCATGGAGGCCTAACTTTGGACACCCCTGTCCTTGTAAATCACTGCAACCACACCAGTCTTTGGAACTGCTGCTTTAGATTATGTAAATAAATGTGCCTGTTTGCCTTGTTCTTAACCTGGCTTGAGGTAAGGTCACTAGCTCACACTAAGGCCTTCCTCTCTCTATGTAGCTGCACTGATACTCCTAGGAGCTGATAACACAATGAGCTTAAAGGAGGGCATGTCTTCTGCTGACTGGGGTTAATCCAGAAAATTGTCTGTCAAATAGTTGGAGTGGGGACTGCACATGGAGTCCAAGGTCAGGGAGAGGTGACGTTCACACACTAAAATGTATGTTGCAACGCCAATCCCAGAATGACAGATAGCTAGACTTTGTAGGCCAGAGGTAGCCAATCAGCCTGAGCTCTGATCTGCTGTGCTGCCAAGAGGAGCCAAGGGTATTGGAAATGTCCTAAGGGGCATTACCCCCATCCAGATGGACCCTAATATCAAGCACACATTCAAATGCAGTCTATTGCCTCAGCTTCTCCCCACCACATCACTGAACATGTTCCACATCACATACTCCCGGGTGACAGATGTAAGGGACCCAATATGTGGAATTTTACACAAGGAGCCAAAGTGAAGCTAAGAAGGCAACTCCACTGGGAAGGTGCATTGCAGAGTTTTCTGGGACAGAGACAAGAGATGGTGAGATAACAGACAAATCCATCAAAAGGGGCCACGGTTACTCTACAGCCCTGCTGAAGAGTGGGAAGAAAGTGCCATCTCTAAGATTACAGCATGACTTCTGCTAGGCTTGAAATCCTCATTCTCACCATGTCTGGATCTATGTTTCTTCTTCCACAGATGGCAGGTAATCCCCTGACCATAGAAGGTGCCACTGCACTCGTCGCGTCTGTCAGAAAGAACCCTAACTCCATGATGGAGGAGATCAACATCTCAGTAAGAGCTTATATGCTAGAAAGCCTCCAGAATTATATACTAGAAAATTATAAGAACTGGATGGATCACAGAGCTGCCCCCCTTCCAGTTTTTTGAGACTTTCACTTTTGAGACTTGCTGTTTGTTTCATTTATGCACAGCCATTAATAAAAACAGGCTACTATTTGACAGCTGCCATGTGGCAATTACAGGGCTTTGGTCTAGCTCTGGAGAGAGGTGCCTGTAATATCACCACATTTCACTCCCTTCCATTTTGCAATAGCAGAACAAGAACAAGGAGTGAATTCCCACTGGATCTCTCTTCATCCCCTGAGCTGTCTCCCTTCAGGGTAGCCTAAAATGCTAGATACTGTGAAGTGCTTTGATACCCTGTCAGTATTCATGATGAGTAGAAGAAGATGGATGCTTCAAGGCATTGAAAGAAATGCAATTTTATTAAGAAAACAGAAAGAAAAATAAATAAATAAATAAATAAATAAAAGAAACCAAAACACCCTATCAAAACCCAAACAAACATTAAAAGGCTGGTGTGGAAAGAAAAAAGAAAAAAAATCAGAGGCCAAATCTCAGTAGGCTACTCCATAGCAAGTCAGGAGCAGAACACAGACTGTTGTAACCTAATGTGCTGCTTCTACTATGGGAGACTCGTAAGCGCTTCTTGAGCTGCTGAGAGAGGGCAGGGGTTGCATGGCAGACCAACACGAGGGAGCGATGTGGGCATACATCAGTCTGCTCCTGTCCCTCCTATCCATGCACTGGTGCTTCCTGGAAGCAGTTACAGAAGGTGTGAGGAGCCTCAGGACCCTCTATGCACCTTTGGAAGCATTGTGATTAAAGGAAAGAGCACTTGCACAGAGATTAGGTTTGTGACTTGAAACATAAATAAGATGTTCACACTTGGAAAAAAAAAAAAGCTAAAAAAAAGTTCATGTAATGGGTAAGTTACATATGTGTTCTTTGTCCTGTGGTTACTCTATTAAATAGCAAAACTAAAGCAAAGCAGAATAAATAATATTCATTTATGGTCTTTCCTGAGAGTACTGTGGGCTTTCAACAGAGATCGTCTGAAGAACAGGCGTTCCTCCAGGGCAGACAATTTTTCCTGCATAAATTAATATCAAAGAGAATTAGATATTTATTTGCCAAGTCTGCAAGGAGTCAGGCCTCATCCTGCAAAGGAAAACTAAAATGGGCTGTATGGGGGTAAAAGACTTCATTACAGTATGCTTGGTTCTGCTAGTTTTATTACTAATAACCTAAACAATTCATAAACCTGCCAAGAGTATTGTAGATTAGGTAAATTCTAGGAAATTAAAGAAATTATTGAAATGCATTTATTTAAAAGGAGTCACACGAGAAATGTTGACACAGGTTGTTAATTAACGTTAAGAATCTTCAACCTAAATCTCACTATGAATTTCTGCTTTTCAGGATTAACAGATGCTTTTTTCACCTTACCCTTCAAAAAGTCTCAGTTATCTAGCATTCCACAAGATAAATGATCAATGGCATAAATTTATAATGACATTTCAGTATCCCAATCAAATTCTTGTAGACAAACATCTAATGTATCTGACAGACTTCATTCCACCTGTGATGTAGTGAGGCTTGTATTTCAATTCAGAGTATTTGCAAATATACATTTCCAAAGACTTTATGCTGTCTTAAACCTTTAAGAAATTAGTAAAGGTTTTAATGTTTTTAAGGAAACTTAAGGGAGGATGTAAACAAAAGCTTCTTCTGCCCCTTTTCCCAGTGTTAAATGCTTATCTTGACTTTTAAAGAATGAATAATCCGTGTGTCTGTAAGAGGAATATTGAATAAGGATCATATCTAGAAACCATTTCATGGGTTTAACAGCACTAGCAAAGGTGAAGCAACAGAAAGGCACATTTTTAACAACAGTTTATTACTTCTGACAACACCTCTAAGCATGACTGTTCCCCACATTCTTTTCATAATCTACTATTTATAGAGTTTCAACTTGCAGATACTGACTGTTAAATATTATATAGAAGTCATGAATACAAACAGCCAGCGCATGCCCAACTTCATCATCACAGTACCAAAGAAAATGCTGTCGCTTTTCAGATGTCCACGTGTTGTTTATCTGGACTGTGGACTCACTGTGTCAAACATGCAGGAATGCACAAACTCGCTCCTTCCAGGTGCCTCCCAACCCCAGCATGTTTTGTTAGGCCAGATATGGTGCTTTGGCCATGCTGCTTCTGAGGCCGCACAGGCAGTTCACTGCTAGTTCATGGGGTCAAGCCTAGGCTGGAAAGCCTTGGAGGGAGCTGGCAGCCAGAAGAGCCAGCTCAGACTCTCCTGTGGTGTCTTTCCAGGATTAGGATACTCTGCCAGTGTGCATAGTGCAAGGATGTCTGAATGGCTTCTTCAGAGCATCACTCTGCATCCATAAAACCCTTAGTGCTGAACAAAAGCTAGTAAATCCAGCCAGACCCAGACTCATTCAAGACCATCTTCAATTAACAGTCAAGAGCAAACTGCACAGTAGATCATAAGCTTCTAGGTGGATCTTAAGAACAGTGGATCTTAAGCTTCTAGAAAGAAGCTATGCAAATGCATTGGGAGACTTTGTAAAGAAAAAATATGGTGCTTGACACCTTGGGAACCTCCCACCATGACAGAAAGCAGAAATTTTCATGTATATCCTGTTTATCCAGTTCAGGATATACATGAAAATTTCTGCTTTCTATTTAGAAGAATAAATTCCAGTGACATCAATAATATTTGCACTAATAGCTTACTTTCTAATGTCCTAAACCCCTAAATCAGGACACTGTGCTGCTGCCTGTTCTGTAAGTGCTAAACCAGAAAACTCACAGTGTGAGCTCCAAAATGCTGAGCTGTCACTACCCTGTTTGAAATTCTTAGGAAAAAGCAAGTGTCAGGTCTTGTACTGCAGAATGGAGTTTCTCATTAGGGTTACACAATGAAACAGAGCATTACCAAAAGTTCTTTTCATCTGGAGACCCTGGGACCCTTCATAGATAGGTGCATCTTTCTTGTCTGAGTTACAAAGCTACATTGCTGGAGATAATAATCCTTGTAGACCTTGGACTATTTTGTATTGGCTTTTGTTGTTTGGGTTTTTTTTTGTTTGGGGTTTTTTGTTTTTTTTTTTTTTTAGAGCTCCATGTCACATTTTGGCCATTAACTGGTCAACTTGTAGTCTGCATCTTAATTGCATGGAGAGTAGATCCATCTAGGACTGTCCCAGGGATGAATATGAATCATTTGAATCACCTAACATGTCTTTGGTGTAGACTTTTACCTGATAAACATCTAGAATAACAGAATCATTTAGGCTGGAAAAGACTTTTAAGATCATGGAGTCCAACCGTTAACTCAGCACTGCTAACTCCATGACTAAACCACGTCCCTCAGTACAACATCTCTACATCTTTTAAATAACTCAGGGGATGGTGACTCAACCACTCCCCTGGGCAACCTGTTCCAGTGCTCTACAACCCTTTCCATGAATAATTATTTCTTAATATCCAACTTAAACCTCCTTGGTGCAACTTGAAGCCATTTCCTCTTGTCCTATCCTTTGTAACTTGGGAGAAGAGGCTGACCCCCACCTTGCTACAACCTCCTTTCAGGTAGTTGTAGAGAGTGACAAAGTCTCCCCTGAGCCTCTTTTTCTCCAGACTAAACAACCCCAGTTCCCTGTTCCTCATAAGGCTTGTTCTCTAGACCCTTCACCATCTCCATTGCTCTTCTTCAGATGTGCTCCAGTACCTCAGTGTCCTTCTTGTAGTGAGGGGCCCAAAGCTGAACACAATATTTGAGATGCAGCCTCACCAGTCCTGAGTACAGAGGGACAATCGATTCCCTGGTCCTACTGGCCACACTGTTTCTGATACAAGCCAGGGTGCTTTTGGCCTTCTTGGCACCTTGGGCACACTGCTGGCTCATATTCAGCCTTCTGTAAACCAACACCCCCAGGGCCTTTTCTGCTGAGCAGCTTTCCAGCCACTCTTCCCCAATCTTCCCCATCTACCTTGCATTAAGCTCATTTCTACCTAAATTGGTAGACCCTTTTCTGTGTCAGACATGGGAAAAGAAAAAAAAAAAAAAACAAACAAAACACTTACTTAGGGTTGGGCTTGCTTGGGTTTCCTGAAAGTGAAGAGCTGAGATAGGAGAAAGCTTAAGAAAGAATAGCTAATGTTAACTTTAGATGCATTTGTGAATACAAACAAGACTTATTTGTTCTTTGGGTATCCACGCTGACTGCACTTTCCTTCCTCCTGTGTACCAGAATGTGTTGGTTAATGAAACTTTCATCAAGTTGCTGGATTTGATGTGGCAAATACGTCCTGAACTAGATGTCATCTATGGTGAGGTTGAAGGCTGTATCGCCAAGATCCCCAAGCAGCATCCAAATCCCATGAAAGTGATTCAGGTGAGCTACTGCATTTGGGTCCATAGCTCCCCTGTACACAGTACACGTGCTCCAGGCACTTGGAAGAACGGAAATTCTCCCAGCTGGAAAAATTCAACCAAGTTCTTGCAGGAATGTGTATGCACAAAGACTGTCCCAATGTTCACGTATCTCAGTCCACACAGACTGACTAAGCAAATCCTTTGATTTTCAGCAGCAGCTACTGCCTAGGATCTGAGAGCACTGGGGGAAAAAGAATCTGAATAGATGTTTGCTCACGGTGTAAAACAAACTGATTGATTTCAGATCTGATCCAAGTGAGTGTCTACCATCATCACAAGCCCCCACCACAACAGATGACGTTCATAGAACCCTTCAGTGACAGTTGTCCTTTAGCATGAAAATTAATGTGCTTCATAAAAGTAGGATATGGTACTACAAGCAAATACTGTCCTAAATAGAAATTACGTAGCTTTTCAAGGTCTGTAATATCTATGGACAGCAGCAGATGGTGCTGTCCTCCTTGCTGGAAGGCGATGCAAGCACTTGAGCATTGCCGAGTTAAGTAACACTTGTGCACTACCAGCTTCACTGTGTCTCTTAGCTGCTGTGCAGATTTTCAGCTAATTGGGTGAGACTTTGTTGTACACACGGATTCAGATGAACTTAAGCAAAAGCCTGGGCTGTTAGCTCCCCTCAAACAGTGCTGCTGTGCTTCACAGCTAGTGACACTCAAACGAGCACGATTTGCAGGTTTTAACAGCCGTTAACGGTACTCAGATGTGTCCTCATTCAAACAGATGGGAAGTCAGAGAAGAGCTACCGAAGTCATCAGAGATCTGGGAAAGAGGACTCCCTCTGGATTAGACAACCTAGCCAAGCAGTGGCTGCTGGGATGAAGACCAAATAACCAAATGCAATTATCGGAAGAAATAGGTTTAGTACTGAGTCTCATTTCAAGGCAGGAGGAGAAGGAGATATAGCTGAGAAGAATGGGATTAACCTGAACAAAAGCATTTTGTTCTGACAATGGGGTGGCTACACAAGGAGTTAATAACTCATATATCTCAGTGATGGGCTGAGTAAAGGCAGGATGACAGATGGAAGAATAAGGGGGGAGCTGGAGGCAGGTATCAGTGGCTGTTTCATGGTTATGACTGTTTTATCTCTGCTTCTCTTAGAACTATTTGAAAGAGCACAACCTACGACTCTGGGACTTTTTTAGAAATATTGACAAGGGTGGAAACATGAAGATCCCTGTGGCAGCCCTCCGGAGAGCCATGATGCAGGTGTGTCTCTGAAAGCATGGCCAGGATGCTCTTCTGGCAGGGTATTGCTCTAGGGAAACCTGCCTGCTGCAGCACAGCCACCAAGGCTAAATTCACCCATCACAAAAGTTGAACCCTGAATAAGACCAACAGAAATGCTGTGACATGCAATAAATGCTGCAGATGGCACCAGTGATAACAGATCACCTATAGAATATCACAGAGGTCTGCTGTTTGTATAGGATACACAGGATCTTGATAGATACTTATGTCTTACTGCTGTGGGAAAGTGAAACAGAGGCATTTAAACCCTTGTCTCACCACAGTGAGTTGCCAGTCCTGACAAAACCACCATTGTGCTTGGGATCAGTAGCAATTGTTTGCTATACATGATGCTCTTTTACAAAAAAAAAAAAAAAAATAAGAAAATTCTTTTAA